>VDFB02092776.1:0-21904 GCA_007258455.2 Sequoia sempervirens | reverse complement strand
AGAGGGATAGTTTAGATAGAGAGAAGTAGAGAGGGAAGGTGGGTGGTAGGAAGGATGACTGAGAAGGAGGGAGATGGGGAGATAGAGAAAATTAGAGAGTGGAGGGAGGGAGGGAAAGAGAGAGGTGAGATAGAGAAGTATAGAGGGAAGGAGAGAGAAGAGGAAGGTGGGGAAACTAAGAGAGAGGGAGAGATAGAGGGAACTTGAGGAAGGGAGAGGTAGAGATGGAGAGAGATAGAGAAGTATATAGGGAAGGAGAGATAGAGAGGGATAATTAGAGAGAGAGAGGGGTATATAGGGAAGGAGAGGTAGAGAGGGAGAAGTAGAAAGAGAAAGAATGGTGAGATAAAGATTAGAGAGAGAGAGAGAGAGAGGTGTGGAGATTGAGAGAGAGGGAAGGAGGGAGGGAGAGGGAGAGATGAGTATATAGGGAAGAGGGGGAGAGAGAGAGAGAGAGAAGTTAATGGAGGTGGGAGGGAAGGAGGAGGAGAGAGAGAGAGAGAATGCTTGAGAGAGAGTATATAGGTAAAAGGGGAGAGAGAGAGAGAGAGAGAGTCTATGTGAGAGAGATACAAATAAAGAGGGAAGGAGGAAGTTTGGGAGATTGAGAGAGAGGGAATGGGGGAGGGAGAGGTAGAGATGAAGAGAGAGACAGAGACAGAGAGAAGTATATAGGGAAGGAGAGATGGAGAGGGAGAAGTAGAGAGAGAGGGAGAGGTAGGGAGGGAGAGAGAGAGGAGGGATGGAGAGATATAGAGAGTAGTAGAGGGGTGATCCCACAATAGTGGGTTACACTCTTTGGCCAAACTTGACATTGAACTAAACTTTTTTAACTAAATCTTCACTTTCAGACACCTATAGCTGCTAAACCATGAGGAATTTGAAGATGATGAAAAGTAGTGATTTGCAACATTTTGTCTATAGATTCTAATATATATATTTTAAAAATTTTGGAATCAAATTGCATTTCTTTTTCCATCTCCTTCGATAACTAGTTTTTAATAGTAAACAACATTTTTAAAGAGCGATGTTTACTGTATAACACATAACTTCTTTTCTATGAAGGATAAAATTATATTTTTTTTGAATTTATATTTTTAACTATGATCTATCTCCTTAATTTGGTTTCATAGTGTTTTATTTAATATTTTTTTCCTCAATCAAGTTTTGAAGTCAAACCAATTACAATTTAGACATAGGTGTACATTGTATAACACAACTTTTTTGTATGTATTGAAATACAATTTTTTTTTTTGTTGGATCAAGGACATCAATACCAAGCACATAGATATTTTTTTGATAAACTACTATTTTTCCACATGTGCAGAACAAAGAGCTTGATTTTTGGTGAAAAAACCCACATTCACAAGAAATAAAAAATAAATATAATAATCAAATTAAATATATTTAAAGTTATACTTTTCGGGAAGCTTATAATAAAGACTAAATACTTACAAAATATAAATTTTAAATGATTTCATTTGATCTCCCAAAAGGTAAATCAAAAGTGGTTTTTTATCAACATTTTGATAGTTGTAGAGGAGACTTCATTATAGGTATGGTTTAAAATTAGCGAGGTTATATCCAAGGGGGTTTGATCATACCCTGTTTAATTAGAATCCTTTAAATGGAACCTTTCAATGCTTAAATCATTATATTTTCTAAAAATATGTGATTTCAACAAAAATCAGGATGTCCTAGAAAGTGTAACCCATTATTGTGGCAACACCTAGAGAGGGAAGGAGGGAGGGATGGAGGGACGAAGGGAGATAGAAGTGAGATGTAGAGAATGAGAGAGAGATAGAGGGGGAGAAGGAGGAAGGTGGAGAGATTGAGAGAGAGGAGGGAGGGTGAGAGAGAGGAAAAGAGGGATAGGTTAGATAGAGATAAGTAGAGAGGGAAGGTGGGTGAAGAGAGAGAGAGAGTATAACAAGATAAAGAGAAGTAGAGAGGGAAGCAGAGGGTGTGAGAGAGGTCTATAGCATAAGGAATAAACAATTTGAGTGAGTGAGAGAGAGATGGTACAACTTGTTGATTACAAAAAGTTAACCTCCTGATTATTGAGATTTTACATGTTGATTGTTGTAATTTGACTAGTCAAAAATTATAAGATCGTCCAAAAACTAGAATTTGCAAATGTTATAACTCCTAGTGGTCTGAAACCACTCTCAAACATCCCAAAACTATATACATGAAATATAACTTAAAGTATAAGAAAGTAGATTTCCATATGTAAATGTCAAATTATACTTAAATGTATATTTCATGTATATAGTTTCACTAAAAGATAAGGAGAAGAAAGAGGAAAATAAAAAGAGATTTTTTTTTTCAATGCAGAAAAAAATGTGAGTGCATTATAATGCACTCACGTTTTGTGAAAGCTTTCACAAAATGCATTAGTGTGTTATAATGTGCTCATTTTTTTGAAATTAAACCATAATGTGAGCGTGTTATAATACACTTGTGTTTTGGATTGGTAATGACCGAGCCTAGGCTCAATCACTACTAACCCATAATGCGAGCACATTTTCTTATAATGCACTCACATTTTCGCTATTTCAACATGAAAAAGTGGAGTGGCCAATTTTTGGTCCCCTAATGTTTTGCACCTGCCTTAGGTTTTATGTACATTAGGGTTTCATAAGGTTTATAAACCTACATTAATGAAGTGACAACGACAATAGTAGGAAAATAAAATCAATAGGATACATTCATTCAATCCTTTGGCCACATAAACTTCAAAGAATCTAGTGATATATCCACATATATGTTGAACCTTGATAGTGATTGAACAGTGATTTTAGAGGGATGACACTTACCTGCAGACCTTTGCCCAAACCTGTCCTATGCCCCTTTGTTCAAACTGGTCTCCTTTGTGAACATGGAGGTGTAATACTAGGCTCCCTTGCAATTGTCCCTCCCTCACAGTGTGAATCACAACTCAATTTGTTAGTTCTGCTAAAATGAACTGACAAATGAGTTTGTCGGTTGATATATCTAAAAATAATAATAAAATAATGCCTTCGATCAAAGGTATCTTCACTTGAAGGTATTATTATTATTATTATTTAAATTAAGGAGAACCTTTGATCGAAGAGACCTTCGATTGAAGGTCCATATTTGATTGAAGGTGTTTGTGCAAAGACCTTCGAGCGAAGGACCTTCGTTTGAAGAAATATCTTCGAATGAAGGTCTCTTAAGAAATATACCCCACTCCCTCCCAAAAATTTCATGTCATAAGTTTGGGACCAAGAATTGTGTTTTTACTCAAGTAGGGTTTTGATTATTATTTTATTTGTCACTTCTTGTCACAATCTTAGTCACATTGAAGATTCAGAGCACACATTATTACTTTCTATCTGTAGACTCTTAAATTTGACCATTTATATTTGGTCAAATTTATCATTATTTCATCTATTCCACCTTCCCATCTGCATTAGTTAAATAATTTTATTATTATTTAATTAGTATTCATTGTTTCCCTAAGATTTGCTAAGGTATTTAATTATTTAATTAAGTACTTTATAACCTTACCCCTTTTCCTCTCTAAATTAAATAAATGGACTAATTTATTTAATTTAGTCACTCACCTCATGGAAATTAAATTAAAATTTTAATTCTCCCCCCACTTTCTCTCACCTAGTCACATCCTTCATAACCTTCTTCTAATTATGATTAATTTGCATAATCCTTGGTTAAAGATGTGCACATGATTAGGAAGGTGTCACATCCTCCATAGTATGCAAGTGGATCCTTAACCATCATCACCCACATAATCACCTACCTAATCCCTCACTTGCACATTCTAATCCATTGATTATCTAGCCTAATCAAACCCCTTGGTCAACCCTAATAAGTACTACCCATGCCCATATGGAATTTTTAATTTCATTTTATTTTCCCAAGGTACTTGGATGAATTTTTAATTCCTCTCCCATCCCCAAGGAATTTTTAAATCCTTTTACCATCCGCATGGGGATTATAAGGGAATTTTTAATTCCCTTTTGTCACATCCATTACCTATGGTACCTACCAAGTACTCCTATCTTGTTTCATGCATCAACATGATGACAAGTGTCATCATCTTGTGGGTTGAGATGCCTCAACCTTGATCTAATCCTTTCCTCAATCTCCACTATCCATTCCCATCTCCCTTGGCTAAATGACAACACTTAGTCATTTTTGGCATTCATTCATTACATTCACTACACAACCATTCAACCATCTCAAGCACTCAAGATTTCCACTCTCACACCACCATCTTGCATCCATAGCTAAACTTCATCATTTTGCATCCAAATCAAGCAAAAACAAGTCGTTATGTTGTTGGAATCAACATAGAGCTCATACATCCAACAACATTAAAGGGGAAATCTCTCCATCAAGCTCAAAGAGGACTTCAATTTCATGGGTTTCTTGTAGGTTTGAGCTTTGTCTTGGCCCTAATCTGAGTGTCTATTTTTGTTTTAATATTTTCTTGGTTTTATGTTTTCCTTGCATTTTTATTTATTAAAACACTTGCACACACTATCAACTTGGTTATTCATGGAGGTAGGAAGATCAAAATGGGGGTTGGACTAAAGAAAAATCCAATATAGCACAACCCTTTTCCCTCTTTGTGCTTGCACAGGTTTAGATTTGGGATAAGAAATAACAGGAGTTGACGAAGGAGATTAACATAGAAATTGCCAGACTGACACCTAATCCATACAGTGTAGTCAAGGCTTCAATGTGAGCAGTATAAGGGTATTTAAAACTCTGTTGCAATGGGAAATTAAGGATGGGGTTGTGGGGGTTATTTTAAGATATTTGTTTTTCTTATTTTAAATAGGGACATTTGGTGCTGTGGGAGGGATATATTTTGGGGATGGTATTTATTTTTTAAGGGGAAGGAAAATGCTTAAAATTTTTTATGGAAGTGACTGGGCAGAGTGTTGGCACTTTTCTTTTGCTATTCAAGATTTCTTATTAGTTTGGTCCATTTTTTGGCATTTTTTTTTGTATTGTTTCTCTACCTAGATAGTATGAAATGTAGGTGTCTGTGGTGAACCATGTTGTTCGCAATTGATGTACTATGCACTCAAGTTTTGTGCTGTTTTGGATTTTTAGAATAAAGGGAATATTGAAGTATCTTTCTTTGGGTTTAACACAAGCATGTTCATATTCAGTTTCTGCATATCTTGTTTTTATTCACGTTCTTGAGTATGATTCATGGGAACATAACACTCTTTTATAAGTTGATTTGCATGGAAGATTATTTGGTTTTTTGTTGTTAGTGATCATCTTGTGGGGCCTAGGGTCAATCTACATCAGTTTGGTATCAGAGCAATCAACAATGGCCCAAAGGAGCATACATGTGAATTGGAGAGGAAGAGGCAGAAGGAATGCAGGCCTTCGTAGAAACATTGCCAATGCAGTAGACCCTATGGAGAGGCTTATTGAAGCCTTAAAAATCCAAAGTTCCAAAGTGAAGGTTGATATTTCTTATTTTAAAGGAGAGCTCAATTCAGATGTATTTCTAGATTAGGTTCAAGAGTTGGATGAGTACTTTGACATGGAGGACATTGATGAGGATGATCCAAAAAGAGTGAAAATTGTTGCATCTTAGTTGAAGTCGCATGCAACCTTGTGGTGGGAGAACATGTAGATTTCAAGGATAAGATAAGGAAAAGATAAAATTAGGCTTTTGCCTAAGATGCTAAAACATTTGATAGCTCGATTCTTGCCCTCTGATTACCAACAAAAAATGTTTAAAGAGTTCCAAAATTTGAAACAAAAGGATCAATCAGTACATGCTTATACTGAACAATTCATGAGACTTCAAATTCAAATAGATATATAAGAGAGTGAAAAGAAAGTAGCAACTCAGTATGTGAATGGACTCAAGTTTCAACTCTAGGATGAGCTTGTATTGTTGAAAGTACCTGCATTGGATGAAGCTTATGAATATGATTTAAGGGAAGAGGAGAAGTTAAGCTGAAAGGGAAAATTTATGAGTAAGAGAAGTGATAAATACCAAGATAGAGGAAGAGGGAGTTTCTCCAAGTCTAATAAAGAAGAAGAACCAGATGAGAGTGTAAAGCTAGATTTTCGAGGAAGGGGAAGCTTTAGAGGTAGAGGATGAGGACAACTTCCTCCTGGAGAGTGGAAGCCCATGAAGTGTTTTATTTGTGATGAAGCTCATAAGGCCATAGATTGCCCTCTAAACCCCAAAATGGTTATTGTAGCCCAAGAGGAAGGACCTTGGTTAGAAGAAGCTGAAGCTGAGATAGGAGAGAACCTGATATTGAGAGGAACCTTGATATCTGGAGACAAAGAAACCCCTGAAGTTGATTGGAAGAGGAAGAACATCTTTCAAACAAAATACAAATGTAAGGACAAGGTGTGTAAGGTGGTCATTGATGGTGGATCTATTGACAATTTGGTGAGTACAAAAATGGTTGATAAATTATAGCTTTCTTGCATTCCAAAAACTAGCCCCTATAAGTTTTCTTGGTTAAAGAAGAGTCATAGTGTACTTGTAGATAAATCTTTCCTTGTTGCCTTCAAAATTGGTCCATATGAGGATGAAGTGTTTTGTGATGTGGTATCGATGGATGCATGCCATTTGTTGTTGGGTAGGCCTTGGCAATATTGATTAGAATGTAATCCATCGAGGTAGAGAAAACACCTATGAGGTTCAACATGAAGGAAGGAAAACACTCTTAAAACTATGGAAAGAGGAAGGAGCATTTGAAGTGGCAGCTTTGTTTCTTCTCGCAGAAGCCAAGATTGAGCTTGAAGAAAAAACAAAGTTCTAGCTCAACCAAGAAGAGAGTTGGAGGAAAATTTAGGAGCAAAAGAGGTAAACGGTTTGAAGAATGAGATACAACCAAAAATTGATGTAGAGCTGCAACAAGATTCAACTAACAAGATTACATGTGTGCCTCAAGAAATAGATGTTGAAGTTTCAGCTGACTGTTACCTTCATTCTCAAGGAGATAGTGAGTTGTGTGAGTATAAGAACAATCATCAAAGATCTTCCAAGAATGTGATTCAGAGTTCAGTCAAAGGTAATATCCTTACCCAGTATAAGAGGAGTGATGTGAAGTGTGATTGGAGCAAGGGAAAGAGTTTCAAGTCTACTAGTGATTGCCATAGTGATTGTTTTATTGGTTTTACATTGGAGACTTTGCCAAGCTTTACCAGTCCAACTGAATGGTGGAATCAAGATTGGACTCCTATCTCTAGAAAAACATGGGTGGGAAGTTTGGATGGTAGCTCAAATTGTGCCAAGGAATCCCAAGAGAATACTTTGAAGACCAAACAACTTGTGGGTATGCACCCTTTTTCTGCTGTCAATGCAACTTGATTTTTTTGAACCAAGAGGTTCATAGTTCTTTTAAGAAGGGGAGAATGACAGAAAACCATTCATTGATTCCCCACTATAATTCTGGAGTAATTAAAATGTTAGTGGCAGTTACAATATTTTTGGGTGCAGTGAGCAATATAAGGGTGTTTAAAACTCTGTCGCAATAGGAAATTAAGGATGGGGTCGTGGGGATTATTTTAAGATATTTCTTTTTTCTGATTTTAAATAGGGACATTCAGTGTTGTGGGAGGGATATATTTTGGGGATGGTATCTATTTTTTAAGGGGAAGGAAAAAGATTAAAAAAAATACGAGAGGAAGTGATTAGGCAGAGTGCTGGCACTTTTCTTTTGTTGTTCAAGCTTTCTTATCAGTCTGGTCTGTTTTTTGGCATTCGTTTTGGTTTTGTTTCTCTACCTAGACATTATGAAATGTAGGTGTCTGTGGTGAACCATGTTGTTGGAGTTGATGTACTATGCACTCAAGTTTTGTGCTATTTTGGATTTTTAGAATAAAGGGAATATTGAAGTATCTTTCTTTGGGTATAATGTGAGCATGTTCATATTTAGTTTCTGCATATCCTGTTTTTATTCATGTTCTTGAGTGTGATTCATGGGAACAAAGCACTCTTTTATAAGTTGATTTTTATGGCAGATCATTTGTTTTTCTGTTGTTAGTGATCATCTTGCAGGGGCTGAGGTCAATCTGCATCAAGGCAAGGCGTCAATGTGACACACTGTCATTCGTGTGACACGCTCGTGTCCTAGACAATGGATTTTAGTTTCTGATGACAAATTCTTCTCTATTTGCTCTTTCCTAATTTGTATTTATTTTTTTGTAAATTATAATATTTATCTATATAATTATTTATTTAATTAGATTAGGTTTTGCATTTCATAGGTTAATCAAATCACATTTTTATCAATCAGTCCTCTTTGCAACAAAGAAACATATCCCAGACTACTTATTCTCCTTTGAAGATGTTAGCCAAACACAATGCGTTTGTTGATTTATATTTCAATTTTTTTATGAAAAAAGGTTGATCCAAATCAATTTACTAATTAATCTAAATACCTTTTCATTTTCCACTAAAACAAATGCAGCCTTAAAATAAAACCCACACATTTCATTGACATAATCATCATTATAATCTTCCTAATAAACCACACAATCATTGTTCATGAGAGTCAATATTCTACATTGAATAAATTTGCATACTTTAAAAACAAAATTATAAATGTGATTGTGTTCCAAACACGTACCTACTCAAAATTTATAAATGCTATTATGTTCAAACACTAACTACTCAAAATTTATAAATGCTATTATGTTCAAACACTAACTACTCAAAATTTAGTTGGCCCAGCCATCACAACAATAATTCAATCTCGAATCTTGAATATCAAGAATATATAGATTTTTTAATTTAAATAAAATCATACTTTAACTTAGGGATCCAAAGCATGGTTGAAAAGTGTGCCATATCATAGCTGCTCTTTTTGACCTGTAGAACATTCTAACCTAACACGGGTTTCTATTTTTTTTTCTTGTGTGTGGTCAGCTTCGGAAAGATGGAAAAAACCCATTATTTCATTGACATAATCATCATTATAATCCTCCTAGAAAACCACACAATCATTAATCATGAGAGTCACTTTAAAAACAAAATTATAAAAACAGGTACCTACTCAAAATTTATAAATGCTATTATGTTCAAACACTAAGTACTCAAAATTTAGTTGCCCAGCCATCACAACAATAATTCAATCTCGAATCTTGGATATCAAGAATATATAGATTTTTTAATTTAAATAAAATCATACTTTAACTTAGGGATCCAAAGCATGGTTGAAAAGTGTGCCATATCATAGCTGCTCTTCTTGACCTGTAGAACATTCTAACCTAACACGGGTTTCTATTTTTTTTTCTTGTGTGTGGTCAGCTTCGGAAAGATGGAATATATTGTCTCTCTCTTCTGCTGATCATCCTGATGATGGATCATGGAATATGATCCGAAACGTTGATGATATAAAAATTACACACAGTTTTTTCCAAAAATCTTCTGCATAATAAGATGGAAAAAACATATACTCACTAAAATATTACTTTTGGTAATATCGGGCATTCGGGGTTTGACAATCCAAGAATTTCTACTTTGATCGCGTGAAGACTTGTAACCTCTATGAGACCAAATAATCGATCTCTCCGCGAGGCTAAAAGTTTTTTCGTAGTGCCAGACTTGGGTTTGCATTGCATGTATTCCTAAGCTTGCATCAAGGATCATGGATCTCAGAGTAAACAACATCAATAGATCTCTGTGCTGTCCAAACGGAATTTTGTTGGTCCATTGTTTCCAGAAAATATGTCTGGTTTTTTGATCGGAGGACTTGTAGGTGTGGGGATCGACATTGCAATCAAGGAGATCCTATCTAAAATCAGCGTTGCTGTCCGGTTCAGTAAAGAGTTGGAATCCCTCAACGAGCTTTTAATCAGTCTTCAAGATATTAATTTTGCCCTGCACAGTCAGCGATTCGCTCTGAGCTCCGATCAGTTTGACGAGGAACTTATCCCTTCGGCTGTCGATAATTGGCTCAAAAAGCTGGATGAGCTTCTCCAACAAGCAATTGAAACGGTTCAAGAATGCACAAAAGCAATACCAACATATGATGTGTTTTCTCGGTATAAAAAGAGCAAAAAAATCAGTCGCACTGTTTCAAACATCAAGGAACACCGAGACAACGCGGCATTGATTGGCATAGCGACTCAGCTTGGTCAGTTGAAGAGGCATCTTCAATATTCCAACAAGGAAATCCTGACATCAACAAGCTCAGTTGCGCCTATGAGGGAATCCATGAAATTTACAGGGGAGCTGCTTATTGT
This sequence comes from Sequoia sempervirens, assembly GCA_007258455.2. NCBI lineage: Eukaryota > Viridiplantae > Streptophyta > Pinopsida > Cupressales > Cupressaceae > Sequoia > Sequoia sempervirens. The sequence goes on along the minus strand of VDFB02092776.1, from coordinate 11,674 downwards.
GGGACAAGATACGGCCTTTACAAGACTTGAGGAGTTGGTGCAAAATGAGTCTCGGATGGGCGTGGTGGGTATGGGAGGCTCAGGGAAGACTCTCCTCCTAAAAAGACTCTTCAACAGTAACCAGGTACAAAATCTCTTTAGTAGTAGTTTATTGCTCTGGCTTACTGTTTCACAGACTCCATTTTTTACAAGACTTAGAAATGATCTTGGTAACCAAATAGCCTTCCAAACAAATGAGGATGTTAACCAGTTATGGAATGAAGAAGATATTAAAGTATGGTTGAATAAGAGATTGAGGAAACACAGATTTGCCCTGTTTCTAGATGATGTTTGGGAAGAGGCGCCCATTTGTTGGAGGAGTTGGGGGTCTCTCTGCCTTCCACCTGCAAGTCCAACAACGACTCAAGTGTAATCATAGTGAGTTCCAGAAATAACAGGGCACTCTTAGAGATGGGAGTTCCAGCTTCATCAACCGTCCAACTACAAGAGTTGATGAAGAACGATAGCTGGCAATTGTTTCTTTCTCATGCTTTTCCACACAATTCCGGAAAGTTACCAACAGGCATACATGAAGAAATAGGTAGGAGCGTTTGCAAGGAGTGCCAGGGACTTCCTTTAGCCATCAAAGTAATCGGGCGGGCAATGGCAGGCATCATCCGTTCAGAAGAATGGGAAATAATACTAAAGAGGCTACAGAATGCAGAGGCCATCAAGCAGGTTACAGAGCCGTTGCATGCTTGGCTGCGATTAAGCTAAGACGCTTTAGCTGAAATCGACATTTCCTTGCAACGGTGCTTTCTCTACCTAGCTCTCTTCACGGAAGACCAAATCTTGTACACTCCACGTTTAAGCATGTTATGGATTGGAGAAGGGTTGGTGACAGGGCATAATCCACTCAAAATTGCATCTACTTTTGTAAATATATTAGCCGACCGCTGTCTCCTCGAAGCAGTTTGGAAAGATGTAGATGGGAATGTGGTCTTTTTCAGGATACATGATGTTCTCCATGATTTAGCCTCACAGATTTCTGGAAGAGAAGAGAACTGCTTGTTTCAGGCGGGCAGAGGTCTAGAGCAGTTTCCAGCCAACGACTGCTCTAGATGCATCCGAATGTCGTTGATGGAGAATAGATTGACTAGTGTAGCTGATACATTCAGAGGCCCCCGTATCCGCTCGTTGTTACTTCGGGAGAATCCATCCTTAAGAGAAATTCCAAAACAGGTGATGAGGAGTATGTCATGTCCCCATTTTGGCGCAGCATCGTTGATCGTGAGATTGGCCTATCATGAGACCGAGGGTCGACAGTGGTTAGAGGGTCGCTTTCGAGCTTGGCTCAAAGATCGATTGGCAGCTTTGATCAATTGGCTTTGTTCGCTCATTCTGAGACTTTGCACTAAGTATTTTAGCAAGCCCTCAAGCAGTGCGTTGTAATCCCCTCTGCTATTTTTAGCAGTATGAGATTGGCAGCGTTCGGAATCACTTCAGAGTTCGTCAGCTTCAGACGGATCAGTCATCGGACGAATAACGAGGGAGATATTAATATTTAATTACATTAATTAAATATTAATTATTTGATGAATATAATATAAAGTTATAATATTTTAATTATAACTTAAGTGATTCCTTTTTGAGGGGGCGCCCAACATTAAGAGGGGCCAGTTGACGTTTAATTTAATATTAAAATATTTGACGGAGACTATTGAAAAAATTAAAAGAGTTAAAATGTCAAATATTTAATATTTCCCTATCTTTAAGGAAATCGCACTTTTGTGCAATAAAGAGGATTTGCCTTGGTTTCTGAGTTATTATGACATTTGATGAATTGAAAATTTGCCAGTCTTTGCCAGAGGACGAAGACCTTAGGGTTTGAGTTCGATATTCGTTGGAGAACGAGCCATCTCCATTGAATCAGTTCAGAGGGTGTGAGATATCACCCGATTTACTGCCAGCAAAGGTTTTCTCATTCAGAGTAAATCACAGAGCTTCATAGTTATTGATCTACAGAGTACCAAAGATTTTATTCTTTCAGAAGAACACCAAGCATCAGGGCGCACCATTCCAGAGGGTTTATTATATTGATATTCTGGAGACTTAAAGAGGAGGGCCGTACAAATCATTTATTGCAGGCTGCAGCCGTACCAGTCACAGCAGGCCGTACATCTGAGGGGAGCCGTCCTAATTCAGGAAGTTGGGTTAATAAAATTCATTCAGAGATTACTTATCTGTGGCGCCTATCTTTTCACTCCAGGAGACTACAGAGAAAGCCGTGTTTTTTTATTTATATTTATTATTGCTGTTATGAGCTTGGCCGTACCAGACTGTACCAGGCCGTACTTGCTTGGATGGACATGTTTCTTCATCTACTGAGAAACGCCTTTCATAAGAGCTTCAAACATTTATCAAAGGGAGCGCCAACTTACTGGGATTTATCTGGCATCAGCATTCAGAGGGAGAACATCTTTACTTGCAGCCATACTGTCCAAATATCAGATCTGATTGCTGCTTTTACCAGGTTTCATTACATCATTGTATTTTCATTTGCATGCGACTGGAGTCTATTGTATTCATCTAAAAAGGATAAATAATAGTCTGTCTCTAATATTTACCCTGAATATCATTGTTATTGAAGTAGATTTATTTTCATTGAATTTATTTCATATTTCAAGCAAAATCGTACCAACTCATTTAATGTGCAAAAACATCAAAAACAAGCAAAAAACTCAAAACCTTCAGAAAGTCAAACAAAACTTTCAGATTCAGGATTAGGGGAAACTTAGGGTTTCTACAAAGGGTATCGTGAGCTTTCAACTCGCCATCTTGAGGGTTTAGCCGCCTTTCCGCTAAAATTCTAATTAGGGTTTTATCGCATTATTCATTCAGCTTTGGTTATCAGCAACATCGGTTCATTTCCGGCGTACCGAAACATGGCTTCCATGAATCGATAGGGTATTACAGACCGGAGTATAGAACAAAGAATCTTAGGAATGTAGATTCCTAATAACAGAGGTCGAATCAGTAAGTATATCTTGCATGCACTCGTGAGAACTCCGCTGCAGTCAACAAATGTCAAATGGTGTATTACAAATGTGGCGCTGTAATTCACGGAGATCGGATAATTCCCGAGAGATCGCCACTCACATCGCGGACGGCGACAGGAGGTTACGTTCACGGAGAGCTTCCAGGACTGCGTCACTCATTGCCGATAGGCCTACTAGGCCCACTTTCACGAGACAGGAGCCCGATGAGGCCATAGCAGGTGAGAGGCATGAGGGTTTGTTCGTTGGTACTTTTAGGACAGCGAACGATGAATGGCAGTTAGAATCACCGGAGACCAGTGAAAGGATCTCTATTGACAGAACACCACAAAACACAGAAAGCGAAGTGATTGGCATGTTCCGGGAATATAGCATTCTACCTCAGAAGATTAAAGAAAAACTTCCTTTCATGAGTTACGTGGATGTGCACCCAAGTCTAGGCCATAAGACGGAGTTTGAAAAACAGAGATATCTCACTACAGCTCGTGAGTTGTTTACACCTGGAAAGGACAGAGAATCTACAACTAAGGATAATACCACTTTTCGTCAGAATGATTTGATATCTTCAGTTTCCTATGAAGAAGGCAGAAATTTATATGATGAATTTGACAGAAGTGCTGATTTGGTTCGTGAACGCACTAGCACGGCTATGAGTAATGATCTACCTACATCGTCTTTCCAGGAGGTGACTCGAGAAGTTTCTACGCTAGAGGCCACTTCTGATTTTTATGACAGCGATGGTGAAACTTTGCGTGAGCATGATACAACAGCTGTTTCAGAGGTGCAAAGTAACCCTATTGAGTCGTCACGTGAAGAGACTCCAGAGTTGGGTACTACAGATGCAGTTGGTATTGAGAATTTATGTTATGACGAATCTGATTTTACGGATCAGATCATTGAAAACCAGCTAAAGGATTCATATGTTGATATGGAATCCCAGGATCATGCGTTGGATGAGCATGCAGTCACTGTTGGAGTAGAAGCGTGTGAAGATACTGTCAGACCAGCAATTTCTACCGTACCAGTTGAGCCATCCTTTGAGGTACCGAGCAGCAGTACCTTAGGTGTTGAGGTGTGCATTGATGAAAGCACACATGATGCTGCTTATCATGAGGTGAGCGATGACGGATCAGCGTCATATCATAGTGCATATGGTGAACAGGATATCTTGTATGGGGGTCGTAAGCTTCAGAATCCTCATCATTTGGTTGGGCAACTACATGTGGATGACACTATGATTGCTACCGCCCTTGAGCATTTTGACGTTGCTCGTCAGATGTTGACTACCTATGGTTGGAGTCCTCTTTTGACAGATGAGCACAGTGATAGTGGTTTTTCCCTTGCAGTAATACATGCACTCCGAGAAGCAATTGGAACGATGAAACAAAACTATCTAAAACTACTAGCAGACAGGGATTTCCTTCTCGAGTGGGATTGCATTTGTTATGATGCATGGAGGGGAAAGGAGGAGCGGATCGATGAGCTCACTCATGAGCTTGAGGTGACTAGGGACTCATTGCAGAGCATCCAGTTGGCTCTTCGAGAGTCGCAGTTACAGATTGAGAGGCTTACCGTGGCGTTGAGTTTAGCACAATCTTCACCACCTTTGGATATAGTACAGTCTTCCTTGGCAGCGGTTGGTGAGGAGTATACACCCATGGTTCATAGCAGTGTGGGAGATGTTGAGGATGTGGTTACATCCATCTCGGTCACAGGAGCAGTGGATACAGATAGGATGAGGGCCCTAGATGAGAGTTGCAGTGAGCCACGCGTTACACCAGGTCCTCTCGACATTAGTTCTGTGATAGGTGATGCAGGGCAGTTCATTGATAGTTCCTGTGACATGGTTGTTGATATACTGGAGAGTTGTGTGACAACCCTCGATACTTGTCCATCTTCACAGCAGATATTCAGAGTCTCATCCAGTTGGGAGAGTGGTACTTATGATGATTTGTTTCCCTCTCCTGGAAGCAAATCACTCTTTTCATCCGATGCAGTTGACTATGATCGGCAGCTGGTTGAGCCAAGTCAGGAGTACAACTCAATTTATTATTCCAGCGATTCAGAGATGGATGATTCAGATCAGGATGGAGTGATTGTGCAGTTTGTGAACAATCCATTATTTGAATTTGATGGTGGTTTGGTCTATGATAATCCACTCTTCGAGTTGGAGGCTGATCGTACTCTTGATACTAGTTTCAGGTTGGGTGATAATCGTAGTGTTTGGGATTGTTCCAGTGCATCGCAATTCCAAACAAGACTCACAGAGGAGTTTAATGAGGTGTACACGGTGAGGGGTGCTTATAGTTTTTCCTTTGATCCACTTGTACATGATTCATATTCGATGCATAATACTTGTGCACAGGGTGATTCTCTCGGTACAGTCGAGGGGAGTAATTCATATTTGTGTGCAGAGTTACCATCTTCACAAGATGGGGTTGGCAGCTGCAGGTACTTGACTCAGCAGTTTGCGGGGTATTACTTGCAGGGACAGCAGTCCGTTTTACATCATGCCGATATGTATTTGATAGGGCTTGATACTTCTATGTCGCAGATTCATACAGGTACATGGTTACAGGGTGACTATGGTATTAGTCGGCATGATGGTTTGGACAGTTATCACATCCATGAGTATTTAGCAGAAGACAGGGAGAGATTCAGGATAGTAGATGCTTCTAGAGGTTTTTATCTCTGCATGACGGATGGATGTGGATTCATATTGTATTGGGATCCCGGTGGCGACAGCTTTGGCACTGAGTATTGGATGGGTCCCATTGGGTTACTTCACTATTCTCAGCATGGTGAAGTTGGAGGCAGTAGAGCGCAGTGGCAGCCTGAGGAGGATCGTCACGACAGATTTTCACTCTGGGTTTGGGATCCAGGCATTGCTTGCGCAGTTGAGTTTTTGTTGATGCTACAGGAGACAGTTCTTGATGTGTGGGACATTTCACAGTTTTCCTTTTTGGGGCCTTCCGAGGAATGGAGTTTGTTTGCAGTGGAGATTGCTTGGGGTCAAGCAATTTTAGGGAGTGTCATGTCCCCATTTTTGGCGAGCATCGTGATCATTGAGATTGGCCTATCATGAGACCCTCGATGGACAGAGTGGTTAGAGGGTCGTTTGAACTTTCCGAGATCGATCATGGCGCTTTGATCAATTGGCTTGCCGCTCATTGTAGACTTTTGGCACTGCTATTTTTAGTGTTCTACCCTTTTTAGCAGTATGAGATTGGCAGCGCTTGGAATCACTTCAGAGTTCGTCAGCTTCAGACGGATCAGTCATCGGACGAATAACGAGGGAGATATTAATATTTAATTATATTAATTAAATATTAATTATTTGATGAATATAATATAAAGTTATAATATTTTAATTATAACTTAAGTGATTCCTTTTTGAGGGGGCGCCCAACATTAAAGGGGCCAGTTGACGTTTAATTTAATATTAAAATATTTGACGGAGACTATTGAAAAATTAAAAGAGTTAAAATGTCAAATATTTAATATTTCCCTATCTTTAAGGAAATCGCACTTTTGTGCAATAAAGAGGATTTGCCTTGGTTTCTGAGTTATTATGACATTTGATGAATTGAAAATTTGCCAGTCTTTGCCAGAGGACGAAGACCTTAGGGTTTGAGTTCGATATTCGTTGGAGAACGAGCCATCTCCATTGAATCAGTTCAGAGGGTGTGAGATATCACCCGATTTACTGCCAGAAGAGGTTTTCTCATTCAGAGTAAATCACAGAGCTTCATAGCTATTGATCTACAGAGTACCAGAGATTTTATTCTTTCAGAAGAACACCAAGCATCAGGGCGCACCATTCCAGAGGGTTTATTATATTGATATTCTGGAGACTTAAAGAGGAGGGCTGTACAAATCATTTATTGCAGGCTGCAGCCGTACCAGTCACAGCAGGCCGTACATCTGAGGGGAGTCGTCCTTATTCAGGAAGTTGGGTTAATAAAATTCATTCAGAGATTACTTATCTGTGGCGCCTATCTTTTCACTCCAGGAGACTACAGAGAAAGCCGTGTTTTTTTATTTATATTTATTATTGCTGTTATGAGCTTGGCCGTACCAGACTGTACCAGGCCGTACTTGCTTGGATGGACATGTTTCTTCATCTACTGAGAAACGCCTTTCATAAGAGCTTCAAACATTTATCAAAGGGAGCGCCAACTTACTGGGATTTATCTGGCATCAGCATTCAGAGGGAGAACATCTTTACTTGCAGCCATACTGTCCAAATATCAGATCTGATTGCTGCTTTTACCAGGTTTCATTACATCATTGTATTTTCATTTGCATGCAACTGGAGTCTATTGTATTCATCTAAAAAGGATAAATAATAGTCTGTCTCTAATATTTACCCTGAATATCATTGTTATTGAAGTAGATTTATTTTCATTGAATTTATTTCATATTTCAAGCAAAATCGTACCAACTCATTTAATGTGCAAAAACATCAAAAACAAGCAAAAAACTCAAAACCTTCAGAAAGTCAAACAAAACTTTCAGATTCAGGATTAGGGGAAACTTAGGGTTTCTACAGAGTATGTCGTCTCTCCGGGTCCTGGATTTGCCACAGACGTCCATCCTATCATTGCCTGAAACCTTGGGATGCTTGAAACATTTAGTTTGCCTAAATCTACAGAATACCCCCATCAAGAGACTGCCCAATTCTATTACTGCTCTTACGAATCTCCAGATAGTCAATCTTAGTGGATCTGGAATTAGCGAACTGCCGTCCAAAATTGATAAGCTTAGCTCTCTGAGAATCCTGGACATTCTAAATTGTAAATATTTACAGTCTATACCATGTAGAATCTCAAAGCTTACGTCTCTGGAGTACTTTTGTGCAGTTGGTGCAGCAAATGCATGGATAAGATTCAGTCCAAATAAGATCAGAAGAAATCTGCCTTCAATAAATGATTTGGGCAATTTAATACAACTCAAATGTTTGAAGCTTGAAAAGAACGAGGAAACAATTAAGGAAGGAACATTAGCAAGAATGAAACAAATGGAATCTTTGTACTTGTGTCTAGCAAAGATGGAAAGCTTACCACATGACATAATTGCATTATCAAAACTGAGGAAGGTCTGGTTAATGTGCTCTCAACTAAACAAAGTGGAAATTACATTTAGTCGATTTCACTATTTGAACTACATTAACTTGAGCCATTGTATTATGTTAACACAATTACCTGACTTGCATAAGATTGCCAGTCTTACCCAACTACACATTGTTGCTTGCTGCAACCTAAAGATGTTACCCAAAGAATTTGGTGAGAGGAGAGCATTTCCTAAGCTGGAGGTGTTTTCATTGGTTCAGCTACACAAGCTACAAGAGTTGCCAGCAGTGGAGGAAGGAGCCATGCCTTCACTTACAACCTTTATACTAATGCAGTGTAAGGCATTGAAGATGCTTCCAGAGAGTTATTGGAATCTTCAGAGACTACAGAAAATAAGAGTGTATGGTTGCTCAATGGTTCAACAATACTTAATCCAGACGAACACAAAGGTGCAAATCGTGACAATATCTACCTCAGACACTGAAACATTGCTTCTGCAGTGGGAAGAAATGTTTAAGAGAAGAGAATGTAAGCAACATGGTGAATTTTGGACATGCGATGCCTTTGAATTTTTGTATGAAACTTTCCACGTCCTAGCTTACTGAGAATCTTTTCTTGTTTTAACTGTCTATGGAAGAAAATGATTATTTCTACTGTATTACTGAAGCACAAGAGAAATTAGTAATTACAAGATCACCTTTATGTTTCCAATGTGATGGAGAGGTCTGGTTCTTTAATTCCCTGCTCCACTTTATTCTCAGTCCCTTCTTTGTGAGTTGCATCCTGTCTTTGAACAAAATGAGAAGAAACATTAACATTTGCTGCCGCCTGATTTTCTGTGCCTACGAGGGGTCCCAGTATTGCTTTAAACTGTTTGTTCCAGGATACAAATAAGTATTAACCTAGTTCAAAGGTATTTTACAATGATAACAAGAAGTAGAGTGTAATAGTGTGATCGTCTCAACAAAAATTCTTATCTTGTATCTAAAATTTGATGATCATTTACATGTAAAAATATATAGATTTTTTTTTTTTAAATTTTAAGGGGTCAATGCTTTTGAACTGGAGAGACCTCATCTCCAATTTAAACATTCAACAATTACATCCCTATGGGGTTTAAACCTTGATGATAAGAACAACACCACAACAACTTAACCATCATACCATGCCACAATTGACATTACATGTAAAAGTATTAATATTTAATAATAAACATAATATAATAATATTTTATACTAGGTACCAGAAAAATCTACTATTTTAAGAACCATGTGATAGAAATAAGCAACAAATTATTTAATGCTATATAGATAGCTATCCGGTATTCAGAAGGGCCCCAAATTTATGTTATGTCAATATGCTCAGCCCACACCAAAAAGGTGTACAACAGACCAAATGGTTAACATTATCTGAAGATGTCATTTTAAAAACATCTGTAACAAGCCAAGGTTTATCTAACATTAGATATTGTAAGAGCATGTTTGAGATTTTAGCCCAAACGAGCTACTGTACAAGATTGTTGCAAGCCAAGGTGTTTTTCTTTTATGTATGATAAGCCCCCTGGAAGGCCATAACCAGTGTAATGAACAGAAAGCAAGTTGATTCTAAATGATAGTAAGGGTGGCTATTCATGGTAGTAGTGATTCGATGGTGGTCAACATTTAGGTGGTCGGTGACAAAGTCTTAGATGCTATCTTGACGAATAAATAGATAATAAGATGCAGTGGCTGGTCATGGACCCAATTCTTGCAGCTTCAAGAACTTGCAGAATATTGTAGTTGATTTGTTAGTAGGAAAATAGAACATAACCTGGTACAACAAAATGAGTGCAGACAACACCAGATATATAGAGCCCCTAGATATAATAAGATGGCAGTGTTGCATTCAATAATCTTAGACCTGGAAGAGAATAATCTGGAACTGAATGCAATGTGCTTTAAAATCCTCAAGAACTGAACAATGCTTGGACAAATTAAAGATGTTACGCAATAAACATTTCCATTTCATAACACCTGAGAGCCAACTAGTAGCTAATGGTCACATTTGAGCCCTCTTTTATTTTACATGTGTGATAGCCAGATTTTGCATACAACTTCATTAACTAACAAAACACATCAAGGCTACCCAATAATGATTCACATAAAATACTAATAACTCATACGGGAGCAGGTCGTATTTAGATATTGTAACAATCTAACTTTAATGAAAGGTCTAATGCACATAGTAGATAACACTGATTAATGCTACATAATTAATGAAAGGTCTAATGCACATAGTAGATAACACTGATTAATGCTACATAATAGAGTTTAGCATGATTCATAATTAAATTGTTAAAAATTCATAGATATGGTCAATTTATAGGTTTGTTTATCACATAATCCATCACTTGCCATGGCAAAAATATCAGAAATGTATGCTTGTCCAATGGTGGGTTATGTTGTGTAAAACTGGTCTTTTGTCAAAATAACTGGTAATGTGTTTTCTAGTTTAGAGGTTACTGAAGTATCACTAAACAGTTTTACCCCATTAATAACAATTATTGGCTTCCAACAAATCTCAATGACACCCAGTTACAAACTTTAACTTTTTACCTTTTAAAGTGAAACTAAACAATTTTACCAGAAAATTTACAATTATGAGCTTCCGACAAATCTGAATCACACCCTGTTGCAAATTTTTAATTCTTTAAGTAATGCAGAGCATGTGTTTAGAGACAAATTAGGATTCAGCAACAAAAAATTGAAATGTCAATTACTCTGACTTGCAAATTTGTAGTAGGAAGGGCACGAAGAGATTGTTTCAATTCAGTTAGAAGGTGTGTGTTTAAATTATTTACCAGAAGCATTGGATCTGTGGTTATTTCAGCATTCAACAAGGAATGCTTAAAATGCATGGCTGCAATTGTAATGCCATTGCAATACAAGTCTTGCATGGTATATAACTTTAACTGGCATATCATTTCTTACCAAGCACCATTATTAGGAGGCCACTACAATACCATCTAATAATTTATAACCTAGCTTCCTCAGATGCAATAGCAACTATCAATATCTAAATATTATAGTATGACTGAACAGAGTTTGAGGACTGAGAGATCTAAGAAAATGTAACAAATTCTACATATGTTGTTTGTCATGGTAACCGCAGTCTTATATGGCTGGGCTTAACCAGCACACTCTGAGTGTTGACCCGCTTAAGTGGCTGCTGTGGAGCCCAATTAACCTGTCCCGCTTGCTGTTTGCCGTTTCCGTTCGTTGCAGTCCGTTTCACCACATTCATAAAACAGGCTTCCAACCCTATCGGTTTCATTTGTAAGTGCACTCGCGGCCTGTGCGAAAATGGGAGCTTTGGAACAGAGTATGGACGCCCATCAAAGCATAGCGAACTAGGGATTACTCAGATATTACATTTGGAAATGCTTTGGTAGACATGTATGCAAAATGCAGAAGCGTAGACAGGCACGTGAACTGTTTGACATGATGCCTCGAAGAAACGTGGTCTCATGGAATGCTATGATAATATGATTGCAGGATATGCACAAAATGCGTTTGTGGAAAAGGATTT
>VDFB02092775.1:0-27973 GCA_007258455.2 Sequoia sempervirens | reverse complement strand
CAATCTAAATTTTTTAATATCTTTAATATAAATTAATGTTTAAATTTTGATAAAAATAAATTTTATTTATAATTTTTTAATTTGATTAAATAACTTGATATTCAATATTCAAATGTTTAAAACAAAAATTTAATTAAACTTTTCTAATATGAAAGAATATAAAACTTTTAAATAAAACACAAGTTTAATTTTTATAAAATTTCATATTTCAATAATTGAATACATTCAAGATTTTCTAAATAAATTTTAAAATAATCATTTTAAATATATTATATACAAAAAAATTCCATACTAAATAATTTATTTTCTTCAAATTGTATTCATTATATTTTGAATATTTTTTCTTGTTAATATATTAACTATGTTAATATTCTTGAGAAACTAATATTTAGTTTTGATAAAAACTTAGCTTCTAATGATGTTAGTCCTATACTAAAGACTTCTCTTTATGTTCTTTAGGTTGATTAAATCGAATGTACACAATACTTTTCTTTTTACTTTACTCTTTTCTAAGTGTTACATTGTCTTTATTGTCCTTTCTCATCTTATCCGTATTTTTTCATAAGAAAATTCGCCGCCAACAATTCACTGAATCACTGCCAACAATTCACCGTGAGAAAATTCACCGTCATGAAAAATTCACCACAAGCAAACGGTAAGTAGCTGTGGAGGAGAATATTAGCCGTTGGAATTCAATGGGGAGACGGGTCTTTTGGGTGCGGGGATTCTTAGTCAATTTTGTTTGCATATTCAAGTCTGTATTGTGTTCAATTTGTGGACATAATTAATTGAAATAGAAAACACCCACGTTATCATATTTTAGTCTATCCTTAATCAGATTAAACAGATTTACAATACCTATGATACACCAGGAAATGTGAAGAGGTGAATTGCTAGTGGTGAATTTTACTTGAGGTGAATTTGTCATGGCAGTGAATTTTCCCTCCATGAATTGAAATTCACCACAAGTAAAATTCACCACCAACAATTCACCTTCACGGAAAAGCGGTGAATTGCTAGTGGTGAATTTTACTTGAGGTGAATTTGTTATGGCGGTGAATTTTCCCTCCGTGAATTGTTGGTAGTGAATTTTTTGGTGAATTGTTGGTGGTGAATTTTCCTAGATCCAATTTTATCATGATAGTTTTATACTTTTATGTCTATATACTCATGATCCCATCCCTTGTAATACCTATATTCTACTTTGATTACTTGATGCTTATTCCTATGACCTTGTACCATGCTTAGATCATATGCCTATTCTATATTACTATATTTTGGTTATGAGCTTGATCAATTTACCCCATTCCTAGATTTTGTTATGTGCTCATGCTTATTTTTTATAACTTATGTAAATCATATAGTGTCTCCAATTCCATGTCATTGAGACATCATTCTTCCCCCATATTCATTGTTCACTCATGTTGTCCTATCATGATTCTAGAGACACCCTTTTAAATTGGAGACATCTAATTTTCTCCATTGTGATGTCCTTATAATGAGTTAGCATTTTACATCAAATGAAATTTGTATTTATCCATATCATCTTGTGCCTACATACTTGATTATGCTCCTAGATCTACCTTTACCATACTAGAGGTATCAAAATGCATTTTGTATCCTATCATGTATGTTCACATGCACTACCATGTTGTAAGAGCCACATAGGGGAAACCATGAATCCTCATATCACTTATTGTACTATCATGTGTGTTCACATGCACTACCATGTCGTAAGAGCCCCATAGGGGAAACCGTGGCTCCTCATATGAATTATTGTAGCTTTGATTTTATTTAATTGATGTATTATGTGTAGTGTAAATATGATTGTAACAAGGGGTAGAATGTAAACATAATACAATAAAGCTCTTCAAATAAAAATAAATTAAATATTTTAATAAATATAATAATTGAATATTGATAACACTTTAGATAGATGCAATTAACATGTCTATACTAGTTAGGTCATTTTGACATTTAAAATATTTTAATTTAATTATGTAAAGTAAAATTTTGTAGAAGAATATTCTAATTTATAATGAGAACATAAATATATTCAATCTTATTAAATATTTAGAATGTTTTAACATTAAAATAAATTATAATTTTTATATAAAAAATTATATTTTTAAAATGAAATATTAATTTTAAAAAATATTAACATAATTAAAATACATTTAAAAAATATTTAAAATAGATACAATTTAGAGAGTTTGAACTATTTATTATGTAATTGTTTTATATCTAATATATCTTAAATATCATCATACATGTAAAATGACCTTTTTTAAATGAATTCGTTTATTAATTTATAATTAAAAAAACACTTTTTATCCAAAATTTAAATTAAAAGTTTTAAAATTTAAAGATTTGCCCAAAATCTCATAAATATAATTTATATTTCATTTTAAGAGACTATTTTTGTAAGAAATTAGATATCTTGAATTATTGTTGTTCAAATTAAAAATTTAGAAATTAGAAAGTATTTTTATCAAAATTTATATTAAAGATATCAACATTTTAATATTCAAATTAAATTAATAGAAACATTTTTTTAGAAGATTTTAATATTTTAATATTAAATATTTAAATATTTTTATTTTCAATTTTATTTTATATTAGATATTTAAAGAATTTAACCTAAATAACATCAACAAAATGTTGTGTGTATTTTATTTGACTAATTTACATAATATTAAAAAAAGTGTTATGCATACATTTAATTTAATCAATTTACTAATATGATTAGAAGGTGAGTCTTTATTAAAATTAAATATTAGTTTCTTTAACAATATTGACATAATTAATATATTAATTAAAATATATATTTAAAATACAATGAAATACAATTTGAAAATATGCATTATTCGTTATTGAATTTTTTTAATATAATATGTGGTTGGGATTTGCTCACTAGCCAAACCATCAATAATTAGAACAACCAAAGAGGTATGGCTAAACTACTGGTTAGCTACAACAAAGTGCTTGAAAAAAGGGCAAGGAGGGAGCAAGGGCAAGGAGGGAGCAGCACATCACCAGGCTACATGCAAATGAGGGCCAAAAATCTGGTTTGGTTGTTGTCCAATCCAATGAAGAAATATCAATTGAAAGATGGGATGGAAGTTGATCTCTAGCAATACATTAAGTCTCACAGTTTTAATTTCTGGATTTTTAGCCCCTTAGTACTTATCAATAGATTAGTCTTATGTAAAATAATATAATCTGTCCTAAAACGGTAATGTTTTAGTTGTCTTTATAGTGATGAAAGTTGGTTTTTTTTAATCTCTGATATGAGGTTGCAGTGTATTAAGTTTTCTACTCAATCATTAATATGAAAAAATATAATATATTTAAAAGTACTATTTTAAAATATATTTAGAATATTTTGAATGTATTCAATTATTAAAATATGAAATTTTATAAAAGTCAAACTTGTGTTTTATTTAAAAGTTTTATATTCTTTCATATTAGAAAAGTTTAAATTTAAATTTTTATTTTAAACATTTGAATATTGTTTATCAAGTTATTTAATCAAATTAAAAAATTATAAATAAAATTTATTTTTATCAAAATTTAAACATTAATTTATATTAAAGATATTAAAAAAATTAGATTTAAACTAATTTAATATAAACAACATTTAAGAAATTTAATTTTTTATATTAAAATACTCATATATTTGTATTAAAATATTCATATATTTATACATTAAAATAAAAAAATTAACTTTTATCAATATTTAAAATATTTTTACATTTTAAGAATGATTATTTTAATATATTCAATTATTGATTTACTGTTTTTAATTATTGATTTACCGTTTTTAGACGGCACTGAGGAAGGGACGTATTTTGTGCGAAAATAAAAAAAAGTCGCGGCTGCCCGGGTTGATTTGATGTTTGCACGGTATCCGTAGCATGGACCATAGCATGGCATGGCATCCATGCCCCAGTGCATTCCTCCTCTGGATAGACACGCTATCCATTAAACGACATGGCGCATCGGATGCCCCATGCACCCATAACCGTCCACCAGCAACTAACAATTTGTTCTGCCATTTTTTTCTTTTTTGTCCAATATATGGGCATTAATATGTTTTCTAATATTTTAATATATATAACATGTCTCTAAATTTATTAATTAATTTATGATGAAAATATATATTGTAAATTAATTAATAAATTTAGAGAACACATAATATTTTTTAATGAATATTTATATTATAAATTTTATCATATATTATAATTAAAGTTATGTATTATTTTATTTTTAAAATAAATTAGATTCATTTAATATTTTTTAAATATTTTAATAGATTAATTAATTTTTAAATGAATCTAATTTATTTTAAAAATAAAATAATACATAACTTTAATTATAATATATGATAAAATTTATAATATAAATATTCATTAAAAAATATTATGTGTTCTCTAAATTTATTAATTAATTTACAATATATATTTTCATCATAAATTAATTAATAAATTTAGAGACATATTATATATATTAAAATATTAGAAAACATATTAATGCCCATATATTGGACACAGAAAAAAATTAAAAAACTGGCAAATACGGCCACTGCACAAATTGTCAGTTGCCTGGCGCGCGCACGGACGGTTATGCAGGTGCATGGGGCATCCGATGCGCCATGTCGTTTTAGGGGCTGGATAGCCTTCGCCAAACTTCTGCACCTGCGCGGGAACAGTGTTTGAGTTTTGAGTTTGATTTTCTCCACGCGCGGGAACTGCTGACCGCTGACTGTAAGGGCAAGTGTTTAAACCGTAACGGAGAGTGTTTGGTGGAACGGAAATGGGTAGGGGAACAGAACAGACTAAGCGGGCCCACCAGCGCCACCCAAGCAGTCAATGCTTAGAGTGTGCTTGTTAAGCCCAGCCGACATTGAAGGGGATTCCTCAATAATGGTAAAGGTAGTTACAAACAAAAACACCCCTAACTAGAGATTAACAAACAAATTAGCAAAATCATTAAGGTTCCTAGAAGAAATATGCGAGCATACAATTAAACATGTTTATAGAGAGGAAACAAGGTAGCGGATTGCCTATCAAATTTGACAATTAATCAAGTAGAAGTCGGAAAAGTATGGAGGAGACTAGAGTACTAAGACGAACTTGCAGAAATCTTAAGGACATATGTTTAATTGCTTTCGTAGAAATAACATGTGGGAAGAAATGACTATGGATCATTGAGGCCTGGCAATATGCAAGACGGAAATGATAAAACTGAAGTGGATTTCACTTGATGAATTGTCAGGTTTGGATGTCATGGATTAACATGGATTAACCAAAAAACACAAACAAATAAAATTCCAAACATGGATTGCTCGGACCAACTCACAGAAATTCGGGGTATGTGCGATTGTTGATGGCATGTAAGGACCTATGGCATGCCTACAAGAAGGACGGATAGTGTGGCGTTTTTACACAATTTCGATAAGCATGAAAGGAAGTAAAATCCTAAGCATTTGCAATATAAACCAAACGAACACTCAAGAAACAAAGGGAAGTGAAGAATGTATGCTCTTTCCAAAAAAGCCTTCACGGGATCTCCCTGAATCTGCAATTGCTAATAAAAAATCTGGATACGATTGTCTAGGAAGGAGAACCATCGATAGCCGCAATTTAAGCATGTTGGATCTTGGTTGCTGTATATTGCAGTGTGCAGACTCAAATGACGTGTTGAACGCGATGGATGATATATTGAACATCCCAAATATACCTTGTGATTGCAATCAACATGATATCAAAAAAACAATTGAAGGAGGTTTTCAAGCTAAGATTCGAGGTTAAGGAGGAGGCAATCTTTGTTGTTATTGGCACACATCATCTGCAAAGAGCTCACGTCCATAATGTTGAATTGTTGGAGCGTTTTCTCTATAACGTGGTTAGGACTTTGGGTAAGTTTGAGTGGGTTGGGAAAGCTGTGACCATGTTCGTGAACAATAAATATCAAGCAAAATTCATTGGAGTTTTGGCTACTCTAAGTAAGGATCCCAAAAAAGGCCTTGTGAGAGATGTGATCTGTATTGAGACTGAAAGGAAGAATGAGGAGATGAAACACGCAATAACACTTATGAGGGAAGGACTTGGTAGGTACAACATGTTCACATATGCTTTCTACTTATCACACTATGATACTCTGTTTCATGTTGCTCAATTAGAGAGGATTCAAACTGTAATTGAGGGTTTGAAAACCCTCTCTTCTTTAGTCTTGCCTAATTTCAAGTGACATTATGTAATCTTTTTCTTTTAGTTTAATAGAAAGGGAGTTGTCCCCATGATAATAATTCATCTAAAAAAAAGACTTGGTTATAACAACCTCAAGAAACTAAAGGCGATATTGAATCAAAATATAATATATGATTCTCCACCCATCACTACAAAGAAGCATGTTTGTGAAGCATGTGTTATGGGGAACAACATAGAGACAATTTTGATGTTGGGAAATCCTTGCGAACTTCCAAAAATTTGGAGTTGGTTCATTATGATCTTTGTGGACCAAAGAATATAGTTTTCATTGGGAAATGTTGATATTTCATGACATTGATTGATGACTTTATTTGAAAGATATAGGTCTAATTTCTAAAAATGAGTATAAAGCATTTAACTTTTTCAAGTAAATTGTACATCAAGTTGAGAATGAATGTGATAAAAAAAACTAAAATGTTAAGAAAAGATAATGGGGGGAGTATACCTCAAAAAAATTAACTTTTGCAAACAAAAGGAAATCAAGAGACAACTCTTAGATCCATATACTCTACAAATAAATGGAGTAGATGAAAGAATGAATATGACACTTAAAGAAAAGAGCTAAATCAATGCTCAAGGCTTGTAATCTTGAAGATAAATTATGAGGAGAAGCAATTCATATAGTAGTTTATTTGATTAATCAAAGTTTGAGTAAAAGCTTGCAAAGCATCTCTTTAGAAGAAGTGTGTTCAAGAAAGAAACCATCAATTAGGCATTTGAGAAATTTTGGGAGCATTGCTTATAAACAAGTTCCAAAAAAGAAAAGAAGGAAATTTGATGATACGAGTAAAAAAATAAATTCTTATTGGATATGATGACTCTAGTTGAGTCTATTGATTATATGATCCTAAGGAAAATAAACCTCACATCTCTGAAGATGTCATTTTTATGAAAGAGTGTCACGAAGTGTTCACCATATTAATCTAATAGAAAAGAAAAATGATAATAATACATCATCATACTCACCCAAAAAGGTTGATATAGAACAACAAAATAATATTGAATCGGGAGAAGAAAGATAATAAATTGATAAACCAAATTCAATCTCATTTTCTGCACCACATTCTAATGTTCCTCTAAGGAGATTAGAATGAACAAGGAAAAGACCCAGCAATTATAGAACTATAAGGTTAATTATAAATAATGATAACTATTCTCAGTGCTCATGAACCAAACTCTTTTTAGGTAGCAATAAACGAAGAAAACTCCTAGAACTCCTTCAAGAGGTGCATTGGTGTGAAAACATGTTACCTTTTACGAAAGGCATTCCCATAACTTATCTATAAGAGGTACATGTTTCTGCACAAATCAATTTTTCCAATGGGAACAAAATTCTTCTTCCCTCTAATTCAAGTATTGTGGTCCGGTGATAAATCCTAGGAAGCTTACTCTCACTAGCACATGCGCTCAATTATTCAAGATGGCAACTCTTCCTGAGTCCTTCTCTTAAAGAATGGAGCTTAAAGTGATGACAATCAATTGGAATCACATATATACCTTCAATGTAATTTTGGACAACAGCTGGAGCACAAATTGTTAACGGTGCTTTAAAATAATTATTTTTCATACATCCAAGATCATCCTGAGGATTTTGTTGAACTTTAGGCTATGGAAAATAGGAAGGGTGGGAGCATGAGAGGCAGAGTTGAGATGAAATGTCTTTGGTGGAGTTTGTCTCCTAATCTAATAGAATGAATTTGAGTTTCATAAGCAATTCATAGTGAGAAGAACAGTGATGCTATTGTATCCAATACCCTCTTGGCCATGAACATTTGCGTCTGAGTGCTTCTACTGTGTTTTCAGTGGTGTATTTTTAGCATGTTATTATGCTATGGAGCAAATAGTCAACATGCCTATGGTTAAGTGATTAGGAGTGCTGGCTATGAAAAAAAACATATTCAAGCCTATTTATGGTATTGATTAGTTACAAACAAATGATATAAACTACTTTCATTGTGCATTTTATATCAAATAGAATGTGAGCTTTGAATTAACTTTAACTACGACATTGCTGAGGAACTAGGATAATCATCAATTACAAATCATTATTTCTTACACATGAAACAGATCTCACACAAGCCTTCTTCATAATTGGAAAAATAACCAGATAAGGTCCATCCTACAAAAACTGAGACTTAAGTGACAATCATTACAGTATATAGAATAGAATAAAATTTCTTTTAATGATATCCCAGACATGTAGGATCTACGGGATAGAAAAGATTTTAATGACTTTCTGGATGTTTATATGCAGATTACATAGTTCTTGCAAATGAAATATATGCATCAGAAGTCTATATAAAATTCTCTATGTTTCGGAAGGCACTCTATACACCACTTGTTGAATGGGCAATGTGAACTATTTGAATTGAATTAACTACAGTTGCCCATATAGGACACTGCAATATCACATATATGTAACATAGGATCTAGCTAACTTGACTCTTGTTTATGCTTCAAAACATTTACGGATACCCTGCTATTTTTTGAGGCTACTTATAAGAAAGGGAACCGTTCCATTAACACCGAGCCCTTATTGACTAGAAAAGTACACTGAGAAGATTTTCCATCTCTAGTTTTATTCCTTATCTTCAAAGGCTAGATTTTCACAGTAATCTTCCATTAACATTGTCAAATCCTTTCCCAACCTCTCCAGTATTCGATCTTCTCTTTTCCCATCTTCTCCTTCAGAGAAGAACTGCATTCCACCACTTCTTATTGACATTCTTTCTTCATCTCTGTCTGCCTTTGCCCGGACCACATCTCCACTCTGCACCATCATAACCATGGGGTGATTTTTATGTAAAATGTGTACAAAAATCTGATCTCCCTCTACAGTTTTTGAGTGGTTAATAAGCCTGGTATTGAAAATCTCCTTGCCATCTCTTAAAGTGCCTAGTTCTACACTGACTGAACTAATCCCACCCTTGAACCTCAACATAAAGCATAATATAACCCCCGAACATTGCTCGTTACTGTCCAATGTAACATGGAGCAAATCATCACCATTTGTTTCCATCTTCTTTTCTAAGCACTCTGGTACCCCATTTGCAGAAAAACTGAGTAACTCTAGACAATGTGTTTCCTGTTATTCCAATAAGAAGATTATGATGATTAGTATACAAGGCACTCTCAAATTTAGAAAATGTAAATAATCTATCTTAGCTGCATGTCAATCAGAATGGAACTCATCACTTTGTACTTATGGATACGGGTCCTTAATCTAAAGACAAAAAGAGAGTGGGCGACAAGGTACCTACTTTCCATGTTCGATATCCAAGTTGGATTCTAGGATATCTCATATTGGATTCTTAAATATCCCATGTTGGGCACATGAGACATCCCAACTTGTATGCAGGGTGCTTATCCCATAAAGTCGTTGGGTTTACTAGCTTAAACTAATGAAGCTATCTGTATTCTGTATAACTATGTGTCCTGAATCCTTTTTAAACCATATCTCTAGGGGGTTGTTGCCGAAGAAAAGGTTTCTAGGTCCGCTACCAATAGAATCTAATACCCTTGATCTTTCTTTTCCTATAATATTCTGAAACTAGTAACCAATCTATGTAACTACACTATTAAGTGGATCTATATTTGATAAGCATTAAATTAAAAGAAAAATGAGAGATACCTTAATTAATTGGCGGGGTTTCAATATTGAGTTTCCTGAGCCGGCCAATCTGCAACCTGTAACATGCACTCTTCTTAAGGATTTCAGCCCTTCCATTCCTTGAATACGCTTAAAATTCCTACATTCTGATATTGAGAGCTCTTGTAATGACTGCAAGGACCCCAAGTCAAGCAATTCGACAAGTTCCCTGCAGTTGTGTATCCTCAAAAGCTTTAGCCTCTTCATATGTTGCATGTTAGAGATTTTCTTTAGCCCCAAACAGTCTTGAATATGCACTTCACTGAGTTCCTTTGGAAGATGTGGAAGTTCTGAAAACTCTGTGCAGTGATATAGGTAGAGTTTGCTTAGTCGCAAAATTGTGCCAAAAGTTGGTGGCAGAGAGGTCATTTTGTAGGATTTAAGATGCAGAATTTCTAATGATGAAAAATCTCCAATACGTTGTGGTAGAGGACAACCACTTGCTTTTAGATGCTTTATGGAAGTAAGTCTTGAAAAGCTAGGTGGAAGACAAAATAGGCTGTAGGTTTCTTCCATTTCTAGAGTCTTTAGGCAAGAAAGATTCCCAATGCTCTGCGGAAGTTCACATAGATTGTAGCATTCATTGAGCAACAGCTCTTCTAAACAGTTCAGATTTCCCAACTCCTCTGGCAGTCGAAACAAAGAAGTGCAGTGGTTCAGGTTCAGATGTCGTAAACAATTAAGTTGGCCTATTGATATAGGCAAGCTCCATATTGCTGCACAATTACTTAGAACCAACCTTTCCATACAAACAAGATACCCTAGCTCCGTTCCTAAGCTGATTTTTTCACAACCAGTCATATCCAACCGGCATAAACTTGCAAGTTCATAGATTGAGTCAGGTAGAGTCTGCAAACTAGAACAACCATGTAAATCCAGATACTGCAAGCGATTCAATTCTCCTATTGTTTGAGGAAGGCTTCTTAATTCATGGCAACCATGAAGAGACAGCTTCTCCAAGCAGGACAACCATCTAAAGGATTTGGGCAAATTCTTTAAGGGCATTCCATCCAATTTGACTTTTTTTAGAACTCCCAGATTTTCAAATGAGTCAGGTAACATTCTGATGCTGTGACAATTAGATAGAAAGAGTACCTCCAGGGATTTCAAGTTAGTTATGGTGTCAGGAAGTTGGATTAAGTTGCAGCAGTTTGACAGGTCAAGGTACTTAAGCTCTGTCAGAAATTCAATGGACTCTGGCAGTTCCCTCAACTCTTTACAACCACAGAGCTCCAGTTGTATAAGAGATGTGTGGTTGGAAAAATCTGGAAGGACTTGAAGATTTGTGCAGTAATTTAGCTAAAGTACTTTGAGGTTTTTTGGCCCCTGCAAACAGATAAAACATATCATTAGGAACGCATCAAGCAGATATTCCTATCTATAAATTTTTTTTTATATCGTTAAAGCTTTTGTAGTTTTGTTAATAATAGGAAAAAAGATTAAAGGATCACTTTGTGTCTTCAATCTCGTTCACTTGATTTCTTTTTTGAAATGACCTCTTTATCGGATGGTTCTGGGCCGGCTGGCCACACTGCCTCAAAGCCTTTGCTGAAGCTTAGATCAAGTACTACTAGATGTTTCATATTCCATTCACATGGCAAGCATTTTAGAGGGCAGTTTTCCCATCTGAGCCACTTTAAATCTGGAGGCATTTTCTCGTAGTCTCCCTCTATAAGAGCTCCATCAAGCCAAAGCAATTGCAAAGTACACATTCTTTGCAAATTATGAGTTTGAAGTTTTACATCCTGCTGAAGGTAGTTAACCATGAGACATCTCATACTTTCTGTTCCCTGATCGGATTACAAGTGATACAAGTTTATTAGCATCAATATTGACCTTGAATTATGCTATGGAAAATAGAAACAACTACTGTCCAATGCAACATGCCGATAAAATACAGTGGAAAGACCAAATACAAAGATAAACTAGAAACAGTTCTCAATTACTGAAATTGAGTGCTTCTGGATTGAACTCTGATTTTTTATCATCAATATTTCGGATCACACTACATGATCCATCATCATTCTTTTTACTCTCTTCATCCTGATGATAGATCATGTACTTTGATGTGAAATGTTGATGGTAAAAAACACAGAAATTCAATACAGAAGCACTCAATTTCAATAATGAGCTGTGGAAAAATCACATCTCTGATCTCAAATACCCCGTCTTCAACAGCATTTGGTCCAACTCATAAGGAACTGGTATCCTATCTCTTGCCATACTTAGTTCGAAGAATAGAAAATATTGGGAGGAAGAATAAAGTGTACAGAATTCACAGTCTCACCTTTCCTTCCATTATAACTTGTTCAACCTCTTCTGGCTTCCACAATCTGCTACGCTTCCCTGGTTCTGGTGATTCCTCTGCTACAATAGCTCGTCCCATATCCCTCAGCTCACTATGCATTACAAGTCTATCGTGCTCATCTAATTTAATGAGTGATTTCAGCTTCAATTTAGTTAGGCCTACATTGGGACACAAATGACTGGCTTCCCAAAAGCTAAACACACTTTCCCTCTTTCCTCCTATGAATAAACAAGCCATGTCTAAAAACATCTCCTTTTCTTCGGATTCGAGGCCATCGTAACAAAGTCTAAGAATGGCATTCTTGCCATGGTAACTTGGACATTCTAGTGTTTGAATGGCTTGTTTCCAATGACTTAAGTCTCTATTATACAAATGAGCACCAAGAACTTCAAGTGAAAATGGCAGCCTATTACAAATATCCACAGCTTTGCATGACAATTCTTTATAATCTTCTTCAGGTTGATCTCTCATGAAAGCATGCCAGCTAAACAATTGAAGAGCATGTTCCTGAGCCAGTCCCTGCAATTCATAAACAAAATTTCCATTTTCATTCTTTAGTATGTTGGGGTCAAGCGTTGTTACAAGCACTCTGCTACCAGGTCCAAACCAATCCCCTCGTAGAGCCTCCAACTGCTTCCAGTCATCAACATATTCTAGAATAACAAGGGCCTTGACGGACCTCAAATGGCCCTTCATCAACATCTTTCCATGAACCTCATCATTAACTTTATCCTTGAACTTGACAAGGTCTTTTAATATCTGGCGCTGCATCTTAGCTACACCGTTTGTATTTTGGGCTTTATGACGCACATCATAAACAATGCAGGTAGCATCAAATTTGAGATAAATGTAATTGTGGATGGCCTTTGCGAGTGAGGTTTTTCCCACACCCCCATTTCCACAAATGGCCACTGTGAGAACATTCTCATCAGAATCTGTATTGAGCATTTTTATAACTTTACTCATGTGTTCTTCCATACCCATCAAGATTGATTTTGAAATTCTAAGTGGTTCATTTCTGATCTCCTGGGTTATTGTATCTGAGGGATCTTCTTCTAAGGGCTGGGGCAGAGCTTCCTCCACTGGGGTCGCATTTTGATCTAATATCTTGAAAACATCCTGGACTATAAGCTTGACGAGTTCTGCTTCAAACCTGAAAGACAAATGAGTTTGTAAAATAAGATATTGCAAGGTTTTTGTGCAATAACTATTAATATATGTTTCCTGTAATAGTTAGAAGCTCTCTTAAACTGGTTCTAATTAGTAAGATTCTGTTTACTGATAACTCCTAGGATTTGTGATCTTCGAAATCATATAAAGAGAAATCTTCACTATGCAGTATGCAGTATGCACTTAGGAAAAACTGGACAGATTCTCTGAAAGTCTGACCGTTGTTTTTGTTAAATTCAACGCCACAGTACTAAAGAACGATAAATAGAGAAGAAACAACGGTAACCCAAACAACGATGGAGAAAGAGGATTTATTTCTGAGCAAAAGGAAGAAAATTGTGTGTTAATAAGGATCAGAAATTTGGATATTATTCTATTTGTGAATACATAGCATGAGATTTTAGAAAAAGAACTGTAGAGCTGCTGAACGAGAAAGATTTATGTTTATAGTGATGACGAGGAAGAAAGTATTTCGTCTAATATTGACAGACAAATCTATTCCTGTTAATCTTGCTGTATCATTCACTATCAGCACATCATTGTCCTTTCTTCAATTTTTCTTCATCGTCACTTACAATATACTATGTTGGAAATTTTACAACATACAACAGTACCAATGAAGAAAATGCCAATGAAAAATATACTTCTTCCCTCTTATATTATTAATTACACCAATATATAATTTTCATAAGCCCTCTCAGAAGGGACTATCCATAATAATGCTACGCTTTAATAAATAGATTTCATATTTTGAACTGCACTAATATTCTTACTGTAATAAATCTATGGCTCACAGAATAGCATGATCAAAGTATCTTAAAGTTAATTGTCGATGCATTTCTTTATAATTTTACAACTAACAAGCGGTTTGCTTACACATAAATAACACTGATCTTACTAAGGTAAGAGTATTTGGGCACAGGTTTAACTGGGTAAGGAAAATGCACTTTCTAGGTATCTAGAAGTGAAACTTCTGGGACATTACGGTTCACAGAGTGCAATGATTCCATCTGTAGCCAAAGGTTTTTATCTATGGTCCTTGGCATTGCTAGCTCACACAAATGATGAGTATCATCTGCATAAGAATTTATCTGCAGCTGAGGTCAAGTAAAGGAAATTTTCTTGACAGTTGATTTCAGATTCATGCGTTCTAAGAGCTGCATCCTAGCATTTGAGCACTGAGCCTCACCAGCTTAAATTAAATATTGCCAAATTTCCTACAATTCTTTAGAGTAGCATGAGCACAATTTCTTAATGCATTTCTTTCAATAGTTAATATGACTAACAATTTCACAAAAAATAAGCAGTTAGCTTTCATACCCGGATATGTCATCTGTACGCCAGCCAGAGAAGGAGGAAACTTTATGGAGAGCGCTTTCCCACTCACTTATTCTTTCTGGTGTGTATCTTTGTTTCTTCTCCTCAAAAGCCTTGGCAAAGGCACCTCTCCAAGGATTCCTTACTTCTGTTGGCTTGACATAATAGAATAAGGGTATAATTATACCATTTGCTTTGCACATGTGAGCTACCTCGTCCAGGCACCAATGGGACTCTGCAAACTTCTCGGAGAAAATAGGAATGAGAATGTCACTGTTGTCGATTGCCTCATTAATAGTTGAACTGATCTCATCCCCCCTTTTAATGCTATGGCTATCCAGAAATGCATTAGCCCCTGCATTTGTTAAGGATGCATACAGGTGATCTACAAATGTTCTTCTTACATCCTCCCCTCTGAAACTTAAGAAAACATGGTATCTTTTTGATGTAGAAGACATTATCCTGTGTTAGGGATTGTATCTAGTCACTGACATAATCTATCAGATTAATTACAGACAGATTACCGCTTGTTGCAATGCTCTCTTCTTCTTCTGCGAAAACAAAGGACAATTCCTTTTTTCTAATATGTAGAAGTGAGATTATTCTGATTTTAGTATTTACAAGGCTGTATGTCTCTAATCTCAGAGTTTGAGACCATTGGGCTTGTGTTAATCTCTGAATTTGAGACCATTGGGCTTTTACTCTTAGCAAGGGTGCTACCTATAATCTCTGAGCTAGAGACTATTGGATCTCTACTGTTTGCAAGGTTGGGGTGATTTCTCCTGTCAACAATGAAATCTCTGAGTTCGAGACTATTGGGTGTTTACTCTTGAGAATGGCTGGGGAATTTCTTCCTGCTATTAAGGTGTCATCTCTGAGTTTGAGGCTATAAGGTCTTACTATTTGCAATTCTAGGGTGAGTCCTCCTCCTATTAGCTGTTATTTGCAATTTGTGAGATGGAGACTATTTGGATTGTACTCTTGGCAATCCTATCAGGTATTTATTTGATAATTGGGCCTTTACTATTCCCAAGGCTGGGGTGATCCTTCAGCTTTATTAAATGTAATTGTAAGCTTTGGGTGAGTCATAGACGACCTGCTACTAGACTTTGACTTGTGGCAAAGCTCTGCGAGAGTATGGAGCTATATTCTTATCAATATTGGATTGACTCACCACCTGCTCTTTAAGGCTGAGGTGATTCCTTCTGCAATTATCACCTTTTAAAGTCCTGTTAAGCAACAGAAAGAAAGAAGAAATGTGTCAATGAACAGAAAGAAAAAAGAAGAAGTGTCACAGCCCACAAATGACCAGAGTGCATCAAAGGGGCTGGAAATGTACAACTAGCTTTGAATAGACTGGAGGATCTATATGATCATCTCTAACCAGCTAAAAGAAAAATTTGAAAAATAAAACTTTTGTCTATAGCATTGGGAAGAAAATAGCTGAAAATACAATCGACATGTAATAGATTTTATTCACACTAGAAGTATTCGTTGGTCTAACGATTTGAAGGACTTTAGCCTAAGTCCAAGAAATGCATTCACACCACAATTTGTGTATCAATAAAGAATTTCTCCACATCCAATATCAAACTGGAATTTCTTAGATCTCTCAGCCTCTCAAATTCAGAATTAAAACCGAAAAGAGAAGGAAAGAAAACAAACCTGGTTTGTTTTTTGTATTGAAGAAGCCAAGGAAGACCAGTATAGAGAAAACGCCAATAAAAAGATCACAGATCAGTTCATTAGAGCAAAGTTTTGGCCATGCCACCCAAACATCATTTATAGTCAACACTCAAGAGTTCTGGAAGTAGATATGAAATTATGATCCCAAAGTGGAATATGGAAGGTTCATGGAAACCCAATGCAATATCAACTAATAACTTATGCAGGCTGTAGCTCCGCAAAATCCGCAATCTAGAACACTTACTCAGAATCTTCCCACTTAAACAGATGACCTTAGAAACAAGTAACCTAAAATTGTTGATCACAAATCTTCGTGGAATCTTTAGATGATGCGATTTCGTAGTAGGTTGTTATTCCTCTTGATGTCACGGCTGATGGAAATGCCTTTGATTTTTGAAAAAGAATGTTGAAATCCATATTATAGTGACTTCAGGTATCGTGTTACAATTTTGAATTTTCCAAGTCAAAACAAGCATTGTTCTTGCTGAAACTCCTGAGGAGTCTCCAACGAAAGGCAGAGGTATCATATTAATTTACTTCAGAAATTTGACGTGTCTCGCCTGCAATTAAATTATAATGTATAGTTGAATATAAAACAAGCAACATAAACAGCCAAATAAGTATTTTATTTTGTTAAATTATTACAGGGTTTTTGTCAGATTTGTTGGAGCTTAATACAATTTTCTGTATTTACAGAAACTTCTTTGGCACTAAGGACATCAAAACCTGTAAAGATCAATAAAGTCAAAATCTTCATTAAATGTGCAGGTATCCAAAGATATGGTAAAGATTTGGAATGTCCCTATCAATCATGTATGCTATGTTTTTACATAAGATTGTACCTAAGTCAACTACGAATAGGGGAAAGTTCAGGAGAATTTAGTTTCCTTGGACATTAAGCAAAAACGGTTTATTTGAGTGAATTTTGTTACAATTTATTATGGTTAAATTGGATTGAAAAGTTAAACAAGGGTGATAGAGGAAGGCAATATCAAGTCAAGAAAGAGAGGATGGTGAGTTTTTATGAGTTTTTAAGAGGAGCTCTATTAGAGTTTTGTGCTTAAAGTCCAATGTGTTGGTTATCTATTATTTTCTTTTTTTTTAAAGCATGATTTAGTATAGGTAATAATCATGTTTCATTACTATTATTTTTTGTCTTTATAGTTTTATTATTTAGAATAACACATTATATATTTTAGTAATCTATCTGATTCATGGTACACATATAAAATGACCAATTTTTTTATTTTTTTTTATACGTAAGTTTGATTTATATATTAGATAAAAAGAGTACAATCGTTTGCAAACGTAGGAAATATTTCCACCATCAAGTACCAACAAAACCCAACTAATCAGAAACCCAGCATTCCAAAACCCACCACCCAGCCACCAAAACCGTCAACCAACCCAAAAGGCCAGAAAAGTTCGGCCCCAACCATGAACAGACAAATCCCAAGCACCCAAAATTCACAAAAATGGCCATTAAGAGACAAAAATTACAAACCCCGAGACTAGAGAATGCCATTGGACCAGAGAAAGAAAATCTAAAAATTACCAGAACCAACATCTACATAAAAGAAATTCACAAAAAGTTATTCAAAGCAGCAAATTCTTCAAAGACTTTTACCCACTTGACACCACTCGCCACCATCAGGCTGAAGAATTTCTTCAGGGATTCAATAGCCACCGCCGCCACCATCCTATGATTGCTCAATGCCCGATTGCTCAAGTCAAGAAGGAACGAAAATAGCTTCACGACCTCATCTGAGCCTCGAACAATTGCGAAGTCACTCGGCCTTGGAACACCTCTGCCCTCCACAACAAAGCTCAACACCTCATCTAAACCACCCACCAGATCCTTTCGAAACATCTTAACCAGCAACAGTTTGGCCTCGGCCTTAGACTCGCCGTTGTCCAGAAGAGAGGCCAAAAAATGAGAAGAGATGTGAAGGTTGTCCCTTCCGAACTCCTTGTTGGCCAAATGACCAACTCCTAGGATCATTTTTGTCGCCACCAAGACTAGTGGATCCTTGTTTGTGAGAATTCGCTTCAGCTGTTGGTCTTTGATTTCTTTGAAGGAGGCTTGTCTAGCCGAAGATTTCAGAGTGATTGGCGTGTCTGCCCCAAACTTTGCCACTCCATCCACGAAGACCTCAATGACGAAGCGAGAGTGCCACCACTAGAATAAATAGAGTCCACCACTAAAATCGCCACTAACCAATATGAACAACACAGATGAGTGAAATAAAGGTGACAAACTGCCCACTTAAACACTACAATTCAATTACTGCCAGGTACTAGCCCGCCGCCACCCTTGCTAATGAAAACCATCCAAATGTGTCATGTTTAATCCGTATTAAACAACCTCCAAGTAATGATGCCTACAACATCCTCGAGCTCTAGGAAGGGAATTGTCACCTCCACCACGTGACCGACATCCTAGTCACACCCTTCTACACCCCCCTTGGCCCTTTCCTTTCTGCCACCTCAACTCCCAACTAGCCCTCCTAACATGTCAATGCAGAGATGAGATAAAGAAAGGAGGGAGGGGGAGCCCGCCCAACCTCCCACAAAATGACCAAACTAATTAATATGTTGTGTTTGTTAACTTTCCTATTGACATTTGTCCATATTAAAGTAGGTTGTCAAGTTTTTCAATGTCTTAATAATTTATTCCAATTTAGAAATACTAACTTTGTAACCTTTCCAATCCTTGGCAATGATAACAACTTTTTAACACAAACTTAAATTCTTACACTTATAGGGTAAGCTCTTTAGATCATGACATGTCTCTAGATCCAAACCTATTCCATGGGGATTCATTCAAATGGCCCTACTTATGTATTCCTTTCTGAGAATTAGAGGCTTCATAATTCACATGAAAACTTCCTTCCCTTTAATTCATAATGGATATACACAACAACTCTATTATGCAGAGTCAAGTTAACAATGAAAGGAAAATAATTTAAAAAAATATAAAACATCACCGCATAACTGTAAGAGAGAAAAACATGCAAAGAAGTATTCATGATCCACCATACAAAAGAATAGACAAACAAACCATCAAGATGACACAAGATATGCCCTAGAAAAACCCTCTACAAGGAAAAAAATCTAGCCTCCAAAAAGATCCACACTCAATATATTATTCATTACAATACACTCAAAGAGTTTCCATATATACTTCTAAAACATCAAACTCCTACAATGCATCCTCCATGTTTTCAAGCATAATGGGTTCAACCACACATCTCATGTCATGATTCACATATGCACTCTATAAGAGAGCTTGATACAAATGATAGCCATCCTAACTACTAACACGTGTTTGGTTTTAACAAATCAATCTTACACAAAACCACTTTAGAAGTGGTATTGGCTAAACCATGTGTATCTAAACAATGAGAGCACAAAATAAGTGACCCCCTCATTTATTTTCTGGTATTTTCTCAACACATTATTTTTATAATGTACAACCCATAATTTCTTTCTAGTCAATGTTACAATACAACTTTACAAGTGGACACAAAATAGATATTTAATGTGTCTAAACACATGTCCAAAAATTTACCACAAATAAATATTTATTTTATATCATTAAAATATTTGTGTTCTTGTGCAAGGTGTATAATACCCTTTTTCCTAACATTATCCCACTTTTTGTGTACACTGCTTAAGGGTCAATTGATAAAATACATCACAAAAGCCATCCATGAAACAACATGAATCTCCAACATCCTCTCATGCTCCATCAAGATACCTACAATAACATCCAAGGTGACCATCATCTCAACCAAGAACTCCTCTTGTCCTTCAACATTTCAATTATGGAAGAAATGGAATAAAGCAAGGTGAAGATGCACTATTTCAAAGAACACAACCATAAAATCCGAGTGGGAACAAAGGCTCCAAGTTGTTTCCAAGGAGAAAACCAATATGAATAGAAATAGAAACCAAAAAAAGTGCTAGCAATATAGTTATCCATACCTCCCTAGGTATAAAAACTAAATTAGAACTTATGCCAACAATATATCCAACCCATAAACCATAATCACAAGCTATTATATACAAAACCTATTAATGAAGCACATACATATCTAGGAAGCTATTGCATGAGAAATTTTATATCTAAATAGATCTTGAGGCATACCAAGCTTAGGCTACCAATCAACACTCATACTAAGGTATCATTAATAATCTAAAACCATATAGTACAAAGAATAATCACCATGATCCACACATGCAAAAAAATCACTCCATACTCCCTCACAACTAGTCTTTAGATAGCTTTCCCAAGTTCTCCAACACTTAACATAATAAATATATTAAAGAGACCTCATGTTACTAAAAATAATGAATTAGAATAACAATACATAACCAATCAACATAATAATCACAATGGCCCCATGCAAACCTCATCTCTAATGTTGAGTGAACATAAACCTCTAGGAAGAAACACAAGACCAAAGAGAGAGAACTTGCAAATCATATCAGATGTCATGTCCTTCTACTGACACCTAAAGTAGTAATTTGTGTCATGTAAAATCTCCCACAAAACCTCAATTGAAAAGCCATAACAACACCTAACCATTCAATCTCATAGATCAAATGTATCTCATAAAACAAACAAGGAAATAAGTCTCTCATAAACCAAGAAACATCCAACTCAAATCCATTCTATATATGGGAATAAACCTAATAATATATCTTAGAAATCCTCATAAATGTCAACTTAACAAAGTCATATGCACAAGGAGATAAACATACCAAATTCTCCTCGAATGAACCCTCCAAAAATAATAAGAATAACTCAAGACCCATATCCATGAAAAGAAAAAGAATAAAATACAACACATCTTAAACAAAGTGGCCAATACCTATTAGATGATTATCCATCTAGTAAACCAAGAGTTGGGAATGAGATTGGCCCTCCAAGATACACCAAGCCACAATGACTCTCTCTAAGAACAATCAGATGATTATCCTATTGGATCTCAGTTGTGTTTATGGTTTGTCCTTCATGACAAAATCTCTTTCAGTTGGTTCTCTTTGGTGATCAGTCTCTGTTTGGATCCTTATGATTTATTATGCTTCTTTGATGTCTCTTGGCTATTACAGAAAGATATCTGTTATGATTCAAATTCATGGTGACGATATTTTTGGTTCATGTTATGAATGCTATTTCTTTGTCTGACAAAGTTTGACAATTGGTTTCCTTGTCAGGATGGTTCTTTTTGCATATCATAGGTATTGGTTGTTTCTCATTCGGGCTTACACATATCGGCATGAGTATGGTAGGGTCTCCCCAATCCATTTTGAAATGTCTGTGTTGCCTATCGGCAAGACATTGATGTCATGTCGATTGAATTTATCATACTGGCTGCTGTCGGCAAGACTTCTCTTTTGTTTTGGCAACAGAAAGTGATCTCTATCAACATATGTTATTCCGTCGGTATGTGGTCTCAATGAAATTGGTATGTCACACCGATCGGAGATTAAATGGAAACACATCGGCAAGATCTTAAGGCTTCGGCGAAGGGTCTTAGCGATTGCAAAGGGTCTTAGTGAATGTGCAATGTCACATCGACCGCCATTGGAAAATTACATATCGGAAAGAGTTTTTCTTCGATGGAATGTCATAGCAAACACTTTGGTCTTGCCGACTAAGTCTTATGAAGTGCTTTCGGTGAGAGATTGGTATTGTCTCAGCGACTCAGTGAATAAAGTTTTTTTTTTTGGTATGACAAAGTATTCTCCAAGAGGTCTCCCTAAAGGTTGTAGGTTACAGTGACACATAAGAAGTTGAAAAGTCTTTTCAGTGAGACTCTTTCATCGAAGAGAGGTCTTGGCGAGGAAGGTGTTTCTTGTTGACAAAGTCATATGAATGACTTTCGGTATAATGAAGTTGATCTATATGATGTCTCTCTGATATCAAAAGCTATAGCGATAGTAAATGAAACAAAAAGGGCATCTCGGTGAGAAGTTTCCTTATGTCTCAGCGAATGCATAATATACTAAGGAAGCCCATTGATGAGACATGATGTATTCGTTATGTCTTCTCCCTGACTCTGATGTGTCACAGCGAAAGCGAATTGAACCAAGGGGACAACTAATGATTGAATTAGGGTTGAATGTTTGGCGTTAAAGTTGCCTTTGACATACCATCACATCGATTGAAAAGAAGGTTACTTAGGGAAAAATTTGTGATTATTCTTTTTGACTGGGTATGAAACCCTAGCCTAGCCGCCATCATGAGAAAGCTTCATAAACTGTTCTTTACTATTGTTGCTGGCTGTAACGGCATTGTCAGGATGAAATTCGTTTTTGGTTCAAAAATGAATGGTATGGCTGCTATGTTTGATGTGCCTCTCTAGCTGGAAGCTTGACAGTGGTTGATGGAGCCATGGGAGTTGCAGATTTGTCTGGTATTTTTATTTATGTGTTTCATGCTACATATACTAGTTTATAATCACCATTTTCTTTAACTGCTCTCTGCATCTCTGTTACTAATATGACAAATGATGCCTTGACTGAGTATTTTCTTTCATACATTAGAGGTTATGATTTTTTGTGGTGGGCAGTTGTGCTTTTTATGTAGTGAAATGATCTCATAAGTTTCAGACTTGTTAAGGACGACTCTTAGCTGGGTGAAATGGCTCTTGTTGTGTTTTGGTTGTTCAGCTGTTACTCCTGAAGACAGTTACCTATCTGGCATATGTATATATAGAAGCATAAAACTCTTTTCTGTTGTTGATGTTGTAGTTCTGAGATTATCATTCCTTGGCTATATGAAAATGTATGGATAAACTCTGCAATAAAATTTGAATAACAAGATGCAGAGATATTGTAAATTTCTTCTCTATATAGTATTTTAGGGATTCAATTTTTGAATCTTTAAGGTATTGTGTAGACGAGAAAACAAAGAAACATATACTTAACTGAAAACAGAGAAATCCTCTGAGTTAGTATTGTTGTTCAAATCATAATTTGAGGGGTTGGTACTCCTTGAGATAGATATCTCTAAATGAGGGGTCGGTGCTTCTTGAGTGGGTGCTCAAAAATCAGCCTATAAGGCATTATGAACAGTTGGTTAAAAGATTAAGCCTGGAAGGCATTTCAGAAGTGGTTTTTATACCCACGGAGGGTTTTCCACTCAACAAAATTTTGTGTCTCTTTGATTCTGCTCACTGCTTTACAAGTTGTTGTTTTAGTTCACTGTTGGTATTATTATTTTTCTCAATTCTGTTTATGGCTGATTACATTCAACTCATGAATGCATTAATCAGAGTAATATTGAGATCATATCTAAGCTATGTTTATGAATTTTTGAAAATTGGTCAAATCTGTTAAGACACTGATTCACCCCTCCCTCTCAGTGTTATTTTAACTCCAACAATTGGTATCAGAGCGTAGGGTCCTCTAATAGGTTTTAATCACCTTGGATTGATCTTGGTCTTGGAGTTTATTTTTAATGGCACATTTTCAAGACGGTGCCTCTGTAACCAGAGCTTCGTTATTTGATGGAATAGATTATGTGTTCTGGAAAATCAGAATCGAAGCTTTTTTTTTTTTGATGTTGATGTTTGGAGCATGGTTATAAATGCTTACAATGTACCAGCCTTTATTCCCACTGATCCTGCTGAAAAAAAGATGTATGAAACAAATGCTAAAGCTAAGCATTCCATCTTGTGTGGGTTAACTAAAGATGTGTTCATTAAAGTCATGCATTGCAAATCTGCTCATGAAATCTGGGAAAAACTTGAAACTATATATCAAGGGAATGAGAAAGTCAAACTGTCAAAAATCATTACACTCAAGCATCAGGTTGAGGAGTTGAAAATGAAGGATGATGAAAAAGTGGCTGAATATTTCCTAAGAGTTGATGAAGTTGTCAATGCAATGAAAGGTCTAGGTCAAGATGTTAATGAATTTGATGTAGTCACAAAGGTACCATCCAAATTTAAATCTAAGGTGCCAGACCTAGAAGAAAAGAAACACTTTGATCAACTTACCTTAGACAGCCTGCAAGGAATACTTACTGCCTATGAAATGAGAACTAGCAAAAACAATTCAACAGGAAAAGAAACTGCCTTTAACACTGAAAAGAAAGAAAAATTTGAAGTTTGTGAATCAGAGTTGTCTAATTCTAAAGAATCCCATTTTGTTAGAAGATTTAAAAAGGGATCAAGAAAATATAA
Source organism: Sequoia sempervirens (assembly GCA_007258455.2). Lineage (NCBI taxonomy): Eukaryota > Viridiplantae > Streptophyta > Pinopsida > Cupressales > Cupressaceae > Sequoia > Sequoia sempervirens. Next base: position 3,373 of record VDFB02092775.1, on the reverse strand, counting down.
GGGAAAAGTTCCCTTTAAATGTTTTAACTGTGGAAAAATAGGTCACTTTGCTACAAAGTGTCCCTATGATGATCAAATCTGCGACAACGAGACAACTGAAAAACAACCTAAGAAGAAGGCCTTTAAACCTAAACATAATTTCAACTTCATAAAGAAGAAGAGTTTGTTTAGCAAAGATGAAACTGATTTTGAGTCTGAAGATTCATCAGCAGAAGAAGATGAAACCTTGTTCATGACTAAGATTACTCAGCAAGAAGATACAAACACCATTGACATTGAAGAAGGTGAAGTAGATCTTGAAAGTGAGCTGAAATGTGCTTTACAAGAGATCATAAAACTCAAAAAACAAGTTCTTTCTTAAGAACATAAACCAGATCAAGAAATGGTCTCTCTAAAAACTCGGCTTGAAGAAGCTAAAAGAGTTGAAGACCGTCTTCGAGAGACTGTAAGCTGCAAAGATCATGAAATTCAAAAATTGGAACAAGAAGTAGTCTGTCTTAGGAAGGAAATTGAAAACTATGAAAGAACTCTAAAACTAAATGAGATGCTTAGCAAGCAGAAGATGTACAAAGATAAAACTGGTGTTGGTTTTGAAAAGGGTGAATGCTCAATTGACCATGCAAAACAAAACCCCTCTTCTGAAGTCAAAGGTTCAGGTTCAAATCACTCAAAATTTGGTAAGGATCATGTTCAGTCTTTAAGAGGTAATAGATCTTCATACAGTGTCAATCCTTTCTTCTATGTTTATTGTTTTTTTTGCAACAAATTTGGCCATAAAGTGAGCACTTGTAGGCTTATGAATCCTAGAATACCTAGGTTTGGTCTTAGGCAACACTATGGTTTTGTTAGACAGATCAAATGTTTTAAATGCAATGCCTTGGGACATTCTATCAAACAATGCAGAACTGATCTGCAATCGAAATAACAAATAATTAAAAAGGTTTGGAAACCTAAGACTGTTAACAACATTGAACAAACTATGTTGGTTCAAACTGCTTTTCATTCCAAGAAAAAGGACTTATGGGTCCTAGATAGTGGATGTTCTAACCATATGACTGGAAACAAGGATAAGTTTATAAATATTGAAGATTATGTAGGTGGTTATGTTAAGTTTGGTGATAACTCTGGTATTCAAATTAAAGGTAGAGGTTCACTTCTTCTGAATGAAGACACTCCTATCTATAATGTGTACTATGTGGAAGGTCTCAAACACAATCTTCTAAGTGTTAGTCAAATCTGTGATAATGGTTATCATGTTCTTTTCACTTTGTAGGGATGTGAGATTAAGAACAAGCTTGGAAAGGTTGTTGCAGCTGGAAGGAGGACAAAAGGAAATGTGTACAATCTTCTTGACTCATCATGCAATGACAATAATCAAGGTATGTGTCTAATGGGCCAAATTGAAGAGAACTGGTTATGGCATAAAAGATTAAGACACATGAACTTTGAAAATCTGGTTAGAATTAGTAAAAATCAGAATGTTAGAGGTCTACCAGTTCTTAGCAAGCCAAAAAACTCTGTGTGCAAAGAATGCTTAAGTGGTAAACAAACTAAAATCAGCTTCAAAACAAAAGAACATTCTTCTTCAAAACCTTTACAACTTGTGCACACTAATTTATGTGGCCCAACCAGAACAAGGTCTATTAATGATGAAAGGCACTTTATGCTGTTTGTGGATGATTATACTAGAATGATATGGGTCACATTTCTTAAGCACAAATCATAAGCCTTTGGAAGGTTCAAAATTTTCCGTAAAATGGTTGAAAAGGAATCTGATCTAAAACTTAAATGTCTGCAATCTGACAAAGGAGGTGAGTTCACTTCTCAAGAGTTTATTGATTACTGTGAACAACACGACATTAAAAGATAGTATGCTGCAGCAAAAACACCTCAACAAAATTAGGTAGTTCAACGTAAGAATAGAACTGTAAAAGAAATGGCTAGAACCATGCTAGATGAAGCTAAGTTGACTGATATGTATTGGAAAGAAGATGTTCATACAACTATATACATTTTGAATAGAGTGTAGCTTAAGGTGAAATCCAAACACACTCCTTATGAACTTTGGTATGGAAAAACTGCTTTTGTCAAACACTTTAAATTTTTTGGAAGTATGTATTTTATCAAGAAAGATGATGATAACCTTGGGAGATTTCAATCAAAGAGTGATGAGGGTATCTTTTTGGGATACTCAACTCACAACAAAGCTTATAAATGCCCTAACAAAAGGCTTAATAAGATTGTTGAAGTTGTTAATGTAAAATTTGATGAAAGACCACATTTGTTTGCTGAATCTTTGTAGGATAATGAGGAAGAAGAACTTGAACTTGAAATAATTTCAGAAGGAGCTGAAACAACAAAGTCTATTGCTGAATTAGCAAGCCCTAAAAATGAAAAGGAAAATCCTGAAAAGGTTGCATCAAATGCTCCTTCGAAAACTTTAGCTATATATCACCCCAAAGATTAGATTATTGGGGATAAAAATGCAGGAGTTCAAACTAGAAGAAAGGTTGCAAAATATGATGAAAAGGCACAAATTTCTTTTTGTTTAGTTACTCAGTTTGAGCCTAAAAATGTTAATGAAGCTCTCACAGATTCATGTTGGATTAATTCTATGCAAGAAGACATTGATCAGATTGAGAAAAAGCAGACTTGGGAGTTAGTCTCAAGACCAGATGACAAGAATGTCATTGGAGGAAAATGGATATACAGAAACAAGGTTGATGAAAATGGTAATGTTATTCACAACAAAGCAAGATTTGTCTGCAAAGGCTATGCTCGACAAGAAGGTATTGATTTTGGTGAAACCTTTGCACCTGTTGCTAGACTAGAATCTATTAGAGTATTCTTGGCTTATTCTGTTTACAAAAACTTTACTGTTTATCAAGTGGATGTCAAAATTGCTTTTTTAAATGGCTATTTAGATGAAGAGGTCTATGTCGAACAACTTGAAGGATTTATTTGCAAAGATAAGCCTGATCATGTTTACAGATTGAAGAAGGCCCTCTATGGCTTAAAAAAAGCACCTAGAGCTTGGCACTCTAGGCTGGACATTCATTTGCTTTCAAATGGTTTTGTTAGAGGAGGTGTAGACAACAATCTTTATGTTAAAACTGAAGGTTCTGATATTTTGGTTGTTGAAATTTATGTTGATGACACTATCTTTGGCTGCAACAATGTTACCTTGAGTAAAAAATTCTCTCAACTAATGGAATCTGAATTTGAAATGTCATTATTAGGAGAATTAAAATTCTTCTTGGGTCTTCAAATCTCTCAACGTGAAAATGGAATATTTCTTTCTCAAACTAAGTATGCTAGAGAGATGCTTAATAAATTTTAGATGGATGAATGCCATCTAGTTAGCACTCCAATG
>VDFB02092774.1:0-25985 GCA_007258455.2 Sequoia sempervirens | reverse complement strand
CTACCCTCTACCCTATAAACCCTTAAACACTCAACCCTAAACCCTCAACCCTTAAACCCTAAAACCTTAAACCCTCTACACACTACCCTCAATCCTCTTCCCTCTACCCTCAACCCTAATCACTGAACCATTAAACCCACTTAATAAACTCTCTACCCTAATCCCTCAACCATCTCGATTCTTAATCCCTCAACCCTTAAACCCTATAAATTGGACCCTTGACCCTAATCCACCAACTCTATACCCTCAATCCTCTAACCTCAGCCTTAAACCCTCAACCCTTAAACTCTATACCCACTACCCTCTTCCCTATAAGCCCTTAAACACTCAACTCTAAATCATAAACCCTCAACCCTTAAACCCTAAACCTTTAAACCTTCTAACCTCTACCCTCAATCCTCTACCATCTACCCTCAACCCTAATCTATCAACCCTTAACCCTTGAACCCACTTAGTAAACTCTCTACCCTAATCCCTCAACCCTCTTGACCATTAATCCCTCAACCCTTAAACCCTAATCCCTTAACCCCTATACACTCTACCTTATACATTGGACCCTTGACCCTAATCACCCAACCCTATACCCTCAATCCTCTATCCTTAGCCTTAAACCCTCAACCCTTAAAGCCTCTACCCACTATCCTCTACCCTATAAACCCTTAAACACTCAACCCTAAACCCTAAAACCTCAGCCCTTAAACCCAAAAACCTTAAACCCTCTACTCTCTACCCTCAATCCTCTACCCTCTACCCTCAACCCTAATCCTTGAACCCTTAAAACCTTAAACCCACTTAGTAAACTCTCTACCCTAATCCCTCAACCCTTCTAATCCTTAATCCCCCAACCTTTAAACCCTAATCCCTCAACCCCTATACACACTACCCTATACATTGGACCCTCAACCCTAATTCCCCGAGCCTATACCCCCAATCCTCTACCCTCATCCTTAAACACTCAACCCTTAAAACCTCTACCATCTATCCTCTACCATAGAAACCATTAAACACTCAACCATAAACCCTTAAACCATTTACCCTCTTCCATCAATCCTCTACCCTCTACCCTCAACCCTAATTCATAAACCCTTAAACCCTTAGACCCACTTAATAAAATCTCTACCCTAATCCCTCAACCCTATTGAACCTTAATCCCTCAACCCTTCAACCCTAATCCCTCAACCCCTATACCCTCTACCTTATACATTGGACCCTTGACCCTAATCCTCCAAACCTATACCCTCAATCCTCTACCCTCAACCTTAAACCCTCAACCCTTCAACCCCCTACCCACTACCCTCTACCCTATAAACCCTTAAACACTCAACCCTAAACCCTAAACCCTCAACCCTTAAACCCTAAACCCTTAAACCCTCTACCCTCTACACTCAATCCTTTACCCTCTACCCTCAACCCCAATCCCTCAACCCTTAAACCCTTAAACCCGCTTAGTAAACTCTCTACCCTAATCCCTCAACCCTCTTGACCCTTAATCCCTCAACCTTTAAACCCTAATCCCTCAGCCCCTATACCCTCTACCCTATACATTGGACCCTCAACCCTAATACCCCAACTCTATACTATAAATCCTCTACCCTCAACCCTCAACCCTTAAACCCTATACCCTATACATTGAAAAACCAACCCTCAACTCTCAATCCTCAACCCTTAATCCCTCAATCATCAACCATCAAAACCTAAACCCTCAACCCTGATACCCTCTACCCTATACATTGGACTCTTAACCCATATCCTTCAACCATATGTACCCAATACCTTAATCCCTTAACGCTAAAGGTTGTCAACCCTATACCCTCTATTCTTAACCCTCTACCCTATACATTAGATCATGAACCCTCATATATCTATGTGCCTCCCTCCTCTTCTCTCCTTCTCTCTTTCCATCCATCCCCCCTCTCTACCCTAATCCATCAATCATAAACCCTAAACCCTTAAACCATTAAACACTAAACCCTAACCCTCTACCCTCAACCTTTAAACCCTAAACCCTTAAACCCTTTACTCTCTACTCTCTACCCTCTACCCTAAACCCTAATCCCTCAACACTAATCCCTCAACCCTTACACCCTTGAATCTAAGAAAAATCCCTACCCTAATCTATAAACCATCAACCATTAAACCCTCAACCCTTAAACCCTAATCCCTCAACCTCTATACCCTCCATAATATACATTGGACCCTTAACCCTGATCCCTCAACCTTATAACCTATACGCCAAATCCTCTACCCCCAACCCTCAAATCTCAACCCTCAAACCTCGAACTTAAACCCTAAACCCTTAAACCCTCTACCCTCTACCCTCTACCCTATACATTAAACCCTCAACCCTCAAACCTTAATCCCTAAACCCTCAATCCTTAAACCCTAAACCCTCAACCCCTATACCCTCTATCCTTTACATTGGACCCTCAACCTAATCATTTAACCATATACCCTCAAACCTATACCCTAAACCCTCTACCCTCAACCCTAAACCCTTAAACCTAAACCCTTTAACCCTAAACCCTTAAAACCTCTACCCTATACCCTCAACCCAATACTCTCTACCATCGACCCTAATCCCTCAACCCTATAGGTTCTCCACCCTCATCCCTCAACCCTATACCCTCAACCCCTATAACTTTCTCTATCTATACATCTCACCTCTCCCTCCCTCCCTCTCTCCTTCCCTCTATAATTGTCTCTATCTACCCTCTCCCTCTTTCTACATAACTCTCATTCAATCAATCCCTACCACCCTCTATCACTCCCTCTATCTATCTCTCTCTATCTCCCTCCCACTCTCTCCCACTCCCTCTCTCTCCCTCTCTCTCATGTCTGTCCCTCCCACCCCCTCTCTCTCTCAGGTCTCCACCTTTGGAAACCTACCTAGGTAACTCTCTCTCTCTCCCCTCTCTCTATCTATCCCTCCCACCCTACCTAGATAAGTCCCTCTCACTCCAACCCCCCTTTCTCTCCCTCTATTAGGTCACTTACTCCCACAACCTATCCCTCTCTCAGGTATCTCACTCACACTCTGTCTCTCTCCCAATCCATCCCTCTGGCACTCCCTCTCACTACCTATCTCTCAAGTCTCTCCCTCTCACCCCTCACACTCTCATGTCTCTCCCTTTGGCACCCTACCTACATAACTCTCTCTTTCTCTTTGTATCTCTCTCTCCTCAACTCTCTCTCTCCCTCCCTCTCAATTATCTCTCTCCCACACCCCCTCTCTCTCTCACTCCCTTTATCCCTCCCACCCTACCTAGCTAACTCCCTCTCACTCCAAACCCTTCTCTCCCACTCTTTCTTAAACTCTCACTTTATCCATTTATCCATCTCACCTCCCCTCACACTCTCAAGTATCTTCCTTTGGAACCCTACCTACATAACTCTCTTTCTCTTTGTATCTCTCTCTCCCTCTCTCTAAATTCTCTCTCTCCTAGCCCCCTCTCTCTCTCACTCCCTTTATCCCTCCCACCCTACCTAGCTAACTCCCTCTCACTCCAACCCCTTCTCTCCCACTCCCTCTCTTTTAAACTCTCACTTATCCCTCTCCCTCTCTCCAGATTCTCTCTCTGTCTCTCTCTCTCTTAAAATTATCCCTCCCTCTAAAGACATACATAAATACATACATACAAGAATAATACATATGTACATACAATCCTACGTACATACAATCATAAATGTACATGCTCATATATACAATCTTACATACAAGTAGGCATACATACAATATACATGCATTGATACATGCATGCATACATACATACATACATACATGACATACAACAATACATGTGGATACAAATATAAAAATATATAAACATACATTCAATATGCATTTAACATAAAGAAAGACATAACACAAGCACATTATAGCATGTTCGTGTTATGTCTTGCTAGACATGCTCCCCACAACTGAAAAAAAACCATGTCAAAAGTGACATATAATGTGCTTGTGTTATATCTTGCTTTGGGAATCCCCAAGCCTTGAGATTGGTACTTTCCTTGGAATTCCAACCCAAAGGCTTGCAGGGCATTGCCAATGAATAGAGATACACTTTTGCAATTTGCACAATATTTCACATAATCGTGTTCGTGCTCACCATCAAGATTGCACGTGGCTCAATATCAAACAAATCCAACATTTCGGTAATGTTAGGTTGTCTTTTAGCTATCCAATGATTTAATTTTTTTCACTTTCTAACAATGTTAAGCCATTCATCCATAATTTCTTTTGTTTGTATATCTCTTTTTTGCAAAAAAGTAGTGTTTGGCATTTTTTTGTTATAAATTAACCATTCATCAAAATTTCAAATAAATTAAATTTTTAGCAAATAGACTCCATTCTACAATTATTTATTTATTTTTTAAATCAATTAGTTTCCAAATTTTGTAGAGGTAGCATGACTAAAATTCTATTTTTCAGGAAGTGTCCACTTCAAAAAGTAGTAAAAAATAAAATATTCATTAAAACATTATCAGAAAAATTGTGCATGAACTACATACTCTGATGCAGCGATTTTAAAAATACTAAAAAAAAGTTCACCGTACATGGGTCGTACAAGAGTTGCTTTGTTATGTTGTTTTGACAAAAAAAAACACCAATTTGTGCACGTCCCTTGTTTGAACCACTTAATCTCAGCCATTTTTAAAATAAATTAGTAGTTTAGAAAGTAGACTCGGAGCACTTGAATCCTTCTTTTTGTTCCATCTCAAAATTTTGAGTGTAAGTATCCTCAATTTCACATCCAAGGTCAGTATTTCCTGATTTCAGAAAAAAAGTGGCCACTTAAGCCCCCTTTTTGGGAACCATCTTGGTGTACTTACACAAAAGTTAGAGCATAAGTACCTAAAGGAATTACCAAAACATAACAAATAACAATATCCCAAGGTAGGGGATACTTTCCTATTAAGCCCCCCGTCAATGTCAAATCATGATAATGACAGTGCTAAGTCACAAAAGTGCATGAGGTAATGAAACAATCCTTGAAGCTAACATCATCCAAACCATGTCGAATTCATCCTCTTGGCTATAATTATTACACCGCACACCCTATGTTGGACCTAGATAATCATGAAAAGTATAAAAACAAGCTTCCATCACCTAAACCACTTGGTTCACCATCTCACCACCACAATTAGTACACTTTACTTTCTAAGTCTAGCTTTTTCCAAAAAAAACATCCTAAGAATAGTGAGATTCAAATTGATATTTAAAAGCAGGTGGATCTTTCTTTTACAAAACATCATCTCATAGTTGTTAAAATTCAAATTTAAATTCAAAATGGAATGAGAGACCAACAACCCAACCATTTTACTTGAGAAATAAATCAAGGTGGACATTTTTCTTGTTAAAATAATAAACATTTTATATACTAGATTAGTGATCAAATAGGAATGATGGAAGTATTATTAATTAGTTGAGAAATTTTACTTGGGAAACAACAATGAACTCCAAAATTGTACTCTCTATCACCAAATTATTAGACCCCATTTCCACTACATGAATCTTTAAAATAGTAGCAGTTTTTTAAGGAAAAACATTTAGAGTTCCAACACTCTACCAAATAGAGCTCTCCATTTATTCCCTATACAAAGATGGATTACTTTATCATTCACATCTATTTCAATCTCTGCATAATATCTCCAAAGTGGAATGCAAAGACATATTAGTGGAGTAATAGTTTTTCAAAAGAGTGGTAACCTCTATGCTAGGCATAAAAAATATCTGTTATTGTATGCAAAAGAGATAGAGTAAGTTGCTCACATTTTATGACAATTATCTTTTCACCCACATGATTTGGGAGAAAAGAGAGAGAGATGGTCCTCCATCCTTGTGTGAAAAAATAGTAGGCCATACAATACTAGTTTCCATCATTCTGTATACCATAGATAAGAAGCCATGGATTTTGAGTGTGCAATGAAAATAAAAAGCTATGGGATGACAAAATAGAGTTACATTCCTTATAGACTATGTGAGAGATAGAGATTGATTAAAATGAAAGCTTTCCAAATATAAATTCCTTCATAGCTTGAAGCAACTTCGATATACCATGCTTCTCTCCATCGCCTTCAACTACTATAATTGATTCTCACTCCATTTCTTTCAATTCAGTCTCCATTTGTTTCAACTCTTGAGGTTCCCAAAAAATGGCTTGTATTTTTGGATCTTTAGATTAATTTTATGGAGTACTTTGTTAATCAATGTGTTGTTATGAGGCCATGCATTGAGTTAAGAGAAACTGACATGGAGAAAATATAAATTATAATAAATAAGATAAAAACTAGCATAGGTATCTTAAAAGTATCCACCCAAGAAGATCCACTATTTGAGTGTTTTAATTTGGCATCTCTTACGATCATCAGTGAATTTATTATTAATTTTGTTTTAAAGCTTATTTGGTAAGTTTATTTTTGAATTTAAGGTTTCAAATCAATATCATCAAAATTAATGTACACCTAATATGTTTGATTAAAAGTGTCTAAAATAACATGTTTTTTTATCTTAAATCTATGATAGTCAATTGTAACACTAAATCATTGATATTATTTGTACTAATAATTAAATATGTATTTCCCTAATTTTGTCTCTACAAACACTAAAATCATTTATTTCACTCATCTAAAAACATAAATACACAACAAATAAATTAAAATTCTTAAGACTATGAAATAAATGCTTTTAATCTAATGAGATTATTTTAAGAACATATGATTATTAAAGAAAACATAAGTCTTCTATCAATCTTTCCCATTTTAACATAGATAACCTTAAAATTGCCTAAAATATTGCCATAAACATTAAAATAGTTTGATCCACAAATTTTCTATTGGTGTAATTAATATTTAATTACACTTTACATAAGTTTACTTAGGCATTATTTAATTCCTAGGTTATATGTTGTTATCCTTATCTTGCTGAGCTATCTTTTTGCTCAAGATAAGATTAGGTTTATACATCTGTGCTTTTATAAAGAAAATTATCTCTTGTAATAATTTGTACTTCAAATATATCAATTTGCACATCTTTATGCAATCTCTCTGCTTTTTTGTTTTTCTCTTTATGGAAGGTTATTTTCTGGTTTGCATTTAAGATCTTGGTTTCTAACATGGTATCAAAGCCTCAATTTGCAACCCCTTCTCAACTTTTTTGGAGGAATACATTGCAGAGCTCGTTCAGAGTCCCTCGAGGGTTTCATTCCTTGAGCATATTCATGCAGCATCTTAGATTAGATCGGGGTTTCCCATTGGATTCAGAGTGCTAGAAAAAGTCTGAAATGGCTTTTATTTCATTCATTTTGGTCACTGTTTTCCAGATCTACGAGGGTTTCAAGCTCAGTGATTTTTCTGATAGATCTAGGGGTCGCCTAATTTTTTGGGCACTTTGGGCCAAGCTGGACCTCGACGTTAGATTCACAGTGCCCAAAAACCTCTATTTCCATATAAAATTTCTCCAATTTGGACATAGTTGTCTAGAGAGGCAAAAAAAAATTTCCCAAGGGCTGTATGGCCCCAAGGCACGCATATCGAGGCACAAATTAAAAATAAATATATAAATATATATAAAAAAAATAAGCACAATTTTTTGCGCTCATCGTTCAAATATGCACCTCTGCCCGTCTGCCGTCGAGCAGCCACCAGAGCTTCCCCAACTCACTACCCAGTGGCCACCTCCGCTAGCCCGCCACTCAGTCTTTCGATAGCCCCCACGGGCCACTACACAGAGTCGTCGACCATATGGGGGGCCAGGCGCTATGCACCCAACCCCCGACCAAACTTCCAACCCCCACCCCGGTCATATGGATGACTTAGGGCTCCACCACCAGGCCCTGACAGCCAGCCCCCTGGTCCGCCCAGGTGACCAGAGGCTTTATTTTTTAGCCCCTAAGAGTTGTAAAGGACCAAATTGGACCTTTTTGGAGCACTTTCACATAAACGGGCGTAACTTGGGCATACAGTGTTGTTCTTTCGCAAACAAGATATTGTCAGAAAGTTGTTTTGATGCTCTACACAATGGTGTAGGTGTGATTTTCTGGTTTTTCTTTTTTGATTCCTTTTTCGGCCTTGGAAGTCTGTTGTTGTTGTTTTCACTTCGAGAGACATATCTTTTGACTCACTTATCCGTTTTTCAAGATTCAAGTGGCATTGAAAAGCTGGTTTTAGCCTCTACACAAATCTGAGGTCTATTTTTATTTTCTATTTATGCATGTTTATCATTCTCTTCTTTAACAATTGTTGAGTTATTGTATTAAATGAACTGAGATAAAGTTCGATTAGGGGGGGTTTCTTGCATAATAATCTAATTAGAGTGTATTTTTTCACTTTGATCTCCATATTCACACTTTCATATTGGTGACAACTCACATGAGTTTGTCTGGTTTCATGTTGTTTCTTTTAGCTTCTTTCTTGCTTAGCCGGACACATCTTTGGTTTGCATCGGTTCACACTTCACATTGGGAGTTTATGGTTCTTGATCCGCATTGGTTTAGATCTTTTTTAGTTTGAAGGCCATGTTTTTATGGTTAATGTTCCAGAATCTTGATGGTACTCATCTTATGGGGAAGTTTTAGTTTCAGTTTGGCATTGGCTTCGAGGACACAACTTCCAGATTTTGTCATCATTATGGGTGGCTTTATTCTTTCATCTACTATTGCTTATAGATTTTAGGGTTGATCTAGTATGTGAGTTTCCAGTGTTCTTTGGAATTGGGTCTGATGTTTCATTTGTGATTCCATTTTTTGGTTTCTTGCAAATAGAAGTATCTTTCCTTGCTTGCCATATTTTGGGTTCCAGTGTTGCTTCTTCAAAGTTCTTCTACTGATTCTTTACAGTAGTTCATCTCATTGAGGGGGGGTTTTTCCCATTGGGTTTTCTCTCTCTTTGCATTTGTAAATGGGTACCTGATCATGCCTTGTTGCTGGGACCCATCTCACATCATTTGTATAATAATTTTCTTCTCCCTAAGTTGCACTTAGGGGGGTGTTGGTGTAATTAATATTTAATTACACTTTACATAAGTTTACTTAGGCATTATTTAATTCCTAGGTTATAGGTTGTTATCCTTATCTTGCTGAGCTATCCTTTTGCTCAAGATAAGATTAGGTTTATGTATCTTTGATTTTATAAAGAAAATTATCTCTTGTAATTATTTGTACATTGAATATATCAATTTGCACATCTTTATGCAATCTCTCTGCTTTTTTGTTTTTCTCTTTATGGAAGGTTATTTTCTGGTTTGCATTTCAGATCTTGGTTTCTAACATCTTCAAGATTATTCATAACATGTTATTGGTTGTCCAACATTCTAGATTTACATTTGAGGGTATGTACAGGACCATCATGGAAAAAATAGGCCCTTAAGTGGCGATAAAATTGAGAAAAATCAGAGTTAGGCAAGTTGACGTAAAAATTTGAATAACTTATCTATATTATTTCAAAAATATGTAAGAATGTAATCTTTAGAAAATTGAATTTAGTTTCTAAACTACTAGCTTTTTAAAAATAAAAATAAAATCTATTTGGTGAAAATTTGAAATTTCAATGGAGTAGCACTTAAATTTTAGGGAAAAAATAAGAAGTAGGTGTATGTCTGACCACCCTAACCACAATAAAATGATAATATTTTTTTATATATTTTAGATATAAGTAGAGGACTCATGTCCCGATGTGATGCATATTTTTTTGTAATTTTTTTACAAGTAAATAATTAATTATGAATTTTTTATTACAACTTTTATAAAATATTAAAAATTGTATGTCTAACCACCTTAACTTGGTCAAAATTTCATGAAATTCATTTTTTCTTTTTTTAATCCTATAGTATATGAAGCATAGAATGTGACGCATGTTTCATATTCAAGCAATGTGATACCGTTTGAAAGCTATAGATGTTTTTCAATCAGCCTATCAATCAAGACTTTAGTCATAATTCAATTAGAAAATGAATAATAATTATTTATTAAATTCAAAGTAAAGAATAATTTATATTGGTGTAAAGCTAAGAATCTCCTTTAAAAACCCTTTTTGTTTCATCAATTTTGGGTGAAAACAAGTCATTAGCCACATACCCTACACATACCCATCATATCGCCACTTTTTGGCCCATCATGGTCCTGCACATACCCTTGATCGTATTTTTTGATTTAGAAAAAAATAAAAATGCTTGATAGATAAAGCCTTGAAATGTAAACTAATTTAACCATCAAAGGAATATTTTATCTAATAAAACTAAGCCAAATATTTATCACATTCTAATGTGGATGAGGATAACATTTCTTTTAACTACTTAACCATTGAATCTTTGTATCATAGAAATGATATAGAGGATCAAACAATTCTTCTATAAGTTTAATTTTGGAGCATGAGATGCGGAGAATAGTTAAATTTCATCATTATAATTTGAAATTTTTTTAACAACTTCCATGCAGGATTTGTATTGGATTAACCACATTGGAAGATTTGAAAGTTGTAAGTAGATTGTGTTTTTTTGTAGTAGTATGTTGCTCTCACCACCACTTTCCTACTTTGATCTTTCCAAGTAAAGTCTTGCTAGAAATTGGTATAATGGTCGCAACTCAATGGGGCTTGTTTGTGATGGTATTTCTCCATAAATGCAACCAAAAATAAATAATAGAGGTTAGTTGAATCAATGAGAACTCATTACAATCCCAATCTAGCCTAGGTTAGGTCAATACTAAGTCATAATACACTCACATTATTTTGAAGATAAAAGAAAAAGTACTAAGCTCATTTCAACTCATCCTCTCACCTTTCCCGTAAAAAACAAGCAAGAGAAAGCACATACACATTTTGGAGTTAACCAAACCATCATAAAAATTCCTCGATGATGTTTGTGATTTTGAGGAGGTAGGATTTATTAGTTTAGTGTCAAAAATTGTATATTAGTGAAATTTCACACTCACTTGGTGTATCTATCTAGATTTTATAGATTTCATCTCATGATTGAAATGATATATTATTACCACTTTAAAAATTTTAAATCAATAGAATTCTTCTAAACTATAGTGTTATATGTGGATGCTCATGCAATGTTCTAGAATCCATCAATTTTTTAAGATTTGAAAGTATGTTTCCCATGTGGCTTGTTTACAAATTTTTTTGTAATGCCTAAAAAATAAAGTAATGACCTTTGTTTTTTATTTGACCCAAAAAAAATCACATTCTTCCAATTCCAAAGAATCATTTTCATGGAAGAAATAAAAGAAAAAATTTAGATCTTTGCCTAAGGGAAAACTCTACTTAAATATTTGTAGTCATCGTAGCTCTCACACAACAAGATTTCAAGCATGTTGATATCATTGATTGTTGTAACTCAAGCTTTCTCTATTGGCTTCACATCGTTGTATTGATTGAAAATGTTGAGGGAGGAAGGCTAAGGGTATGGTAATATTCTTATTTTATCTATTATTTTTTAATAGTAGTTCATAACTATATTTAAATATTTTATATTATTTTATCATATATCAATTATCAAATATCATCTCCTTAGCTCTTTATCATCCTGATGATGGATCACTGAGTGTGATCCGAAATGTTGATGAAAAAACTTAAACACAATCAAAATCCAGAAATCTCAAAATCTTCACCAAATTTGTATTTTTATCTTTGTGTCTTTTCTTTTATACTTGTAATATCACTAGAATTTTAAAAGTTAATAATTTTTAATTTTATCACATTTTATATTTATCTATCCATGGAGATTGAAACACCAAAATGGGGGTTAAATTGAGGAAATCTTGAAAGAAAAACCCTACATTTTTTGTTATTCATGTGTGTAGGCTCTATAAAAATAAAAAGGATTAATTTACATTGTTTGAGTATGTGGATTGTTTGTTATGTTGACACCATGTGACAATATATTCCATGCTAGGTGCTAGCATGGAATACATGAGAAAATAGAGGGAGGGGGGCATAGAGAGATAGAGATATATAGGAAGAGAAAGAAAGAGAGAGCTAGAGATATATTAGAAGAGAAAGGAAGAGAGGTAGAGATAGAGTGATAGATAGTCAAGATAGAGAGGGAGTGGGGGAGGTAGAGATGGTGAGAGATAGAGAGAGGGGGAGATATAGTGATAGAGGGAGAGAAAGGGAGAGAGATAGGTAGAAGAGGGAGAGAGGATTATTTTCCTATCTACTCTCCTCTATCTCTATCTCTATCTCTATCTCTATCTCTATCTCTCTTATGTTTCCCTCTTTTATTCTCTCTCTCTGCACCTCTTTCTTTCTCTATCTCTATTTCACATATTTGTCTTCCTTCCCACCTCTCTCATGTTCTCTATCTTGATTTTTATTTCTTTATTATCCTCTCTCTTTTTTAATCTCTATATTTTTATTTAAATTTTTCTTCCCTAAAATGTATTTTATATCTCATAGATATATAAAATATAATATAAATTTCATTTACAACCTAAATAACAATTATATAAATATAAATTTTATTATATAATAATATTTATAAAATATATTTAATAATTTATTTTATATTAAATCAAAATATCATATATGGTAAGAAATAAATATATCTAATATAAGTAATAAAATAGAAATATAAATTTCTACCAAATAAATACACACAAAGAAAAAACTTATTATTATTTTCCTATTCCATCATTTTGTTAGTGTGAATGGGGATATTTTGTAACTAGATATTAGTTCCAGACCTATTCACATCATTAATAATTTTACTTAGGAGTTAGTTTCCTAGGTCACATTCTAGAAACTAGTATTTAATGGGACCATATGTCATTAATAGGCATATAGTTATCTAGGCATTTAATATTTCTCTCATGCATTTAAAATTATCCATTAGGAATTTAATGATTGCAGCTAAGGTGGTTACACAACTACCTCTCACCTTTCCAATATAAGGAAGGCTCTTGTACATTTGTAAATCATCTCATGAGTTCTACATCAATTTAATATAGATCATTATTTGATCAAGTTCTCTTCTTTCTATTGCTGCAACACTTCTTATTCAGGTGGATGGTATTCTTCATGGTTGATCCTATGAAGTGTGTGCAACTTCATCTAGGTTATTGTTCATATTTCAAACATGGTATCAGAGCATAGGCCATAGGGGATCCATCTCATATCAAGAAGTTCAGCTAACGAGACTATTGCAGGCTGAACATTTTCATGAAGGGATAGTTGTTCTCATCTAGGAGGGGACTGATTTCTAAGGCCATAAGAGGTTTTTTGCAGAAATATTTCAAGGGCATTATATGGATCGTACACGTTGCAAGAAAAATTTTCCTTCCCCTTATTGTCGAAAAAAATCCACTCTCTAGTTGGAATCATATAAAATATTTCATATTCTAAGGTAAATTTATTTTTTGGTGATTTTTTTAAAATCAAGAAACTGTCTTAAATTTGACGGCCAAATGATTGTCACGAAAGCCCCATCATGTCTTAATTAGATAGTTTTCTTAAAATCACCATAACTTTTGACTCAGGTATCAAATTTTCACAAACAATATATCATTGGAAATCTAGTTCTGAGCACTATCTAGTGATGTAAGAATTTTTATCAAATTTTATTCCTATCATATTTTATCATATATTGAAGTTAGTGCTTCATTTTGGACGCATGAGCTTGTATATTTTCATCGTTTTATCAAATTTTTGAGATTCCAGTGGCATTGCAAAGGTGATTCAGAGCTCTATCATTTTTTCTATCTAGTTTTGTCATATTTAGACCTAGTTACATTGTATTGATTTTTTGTAATTTGAGGCATTTACTTGATAACTTAGACATACTACAATTTGGAGAAAGTCTATTTGCATTGGGAGGCTTCATTTTCAGTTGTGCACCATATTTGGGAGTTTCTAATTGATATTGAAGGTTATGTCTTTGTAATATTGGATATATATCATAGCTTTTAATGGGGTTTTCAATTCATCTTTCACTGATAATGTTTGGAAGGGGAAACTATAGACAATGGAGAGATTGCATCATAAACCATCTTTAATCACTTCAATTGTTGCCACATTTGTATGGTTTAGTTCCCCCTCCTAATAAAGGTATCCAAAAAATTTCTTGGAGTTGTCAAAGGTATGATGTCTTAGAGGTTATTACAATGCATGTTGATGATGATGTTTTCAAAGCTAATGATCATTGTGATTTTCCTCATATTATTTGGGCTAAGATTTGGGAGATATATGGAGATTTTGATACTCCACCATTCCTCAATGATCATGATTTAGAATG
Source organism: Sequoia sempervirens (assembly GCA_007258455.2). Taxonomy (NCBI): domain Eukaryota; kingdom Viridiplantae; phylum Streptophyta; class Pinopsida; order Cupressales; family Cupressaceae; genus Sequoia; species Sequoia sempervirens. Next base: position 11,755 of record VDFB02092774.1, on the reverse strand, counting down.
TCACGTTCCTCTTCATTCTTCAGGAAAGATACCCTATGATGATATTGCTATGCAGGAGCTTATTGATTTGGAATGCTTTGAATCTTTAGATGAGAATTTCAAGGGTTCTTTAGATACCTCTTTGTTGATGTGTTTTTTATGCAATTCTCAACACAGGCAGTGCGTAAGTGCACTACCTCTCTTGAAAGACAATCTTCCACAATCAAATTGCAAACACTATCCCAAGGTCTCTAATGTCAGGTCTTGACAGTGCTTGGAATATATCAGTTGATTTAAGTGATTTGCTAGAATCACAAGGCAGACTTACAGATGAGTTACAAAGCATGGGAAGTTGGGTCTTGAAATGGAGTTCCTAAGATGGAGAAGTTGTGTATTTGTTGTAGGTTCTAACAACAGTCTTGAACTCCATTTTATCATTGGATTAAGCTTTACAATGTGCAATGAACCTTTCCTAAGGTACTTATTAAAAAAAAGGAAAAAGGCAAGGAAGAGAGAAGGTTCCTAGATCTTAAACTACAAATGAACAGTGATCATGGAGGATGCTATAGTAGATAAACTCCCTAAACTAGGTTATGCTTGGCCAAGAGAAACCTACAGTTACACAAACCCAGTGCAATCTTCTAAGGACTACAGATTTTCAAATTGCACATGCACATCATGCACATGCGATTGAACTAAGTTGTAACATTGAAATCAAGAAGCCCAGGCTAACTTTACACAACAGTTTGTCATCAACAAGTGCTAAAAGTATGGGCTAAAAGATCATAAAATACCATAACAGTAATTTCCATTATCACCTCCATTCAGGAATCTACAACTAAAACTACTATGGGAGTTGAACCATGCATACATAAAGAGAAAACTCAAAAGGAACACCCATAAATCATGTAATGTTGCTTTCTATTGTTGTAGAATGTTTTTACATCAGTTCTCCAACCCTTAAAAATTAGGGGGAAAGCCCCTATTTATAGTTTTCCAAAGCCCAAATGAATGGCTAGGATCAATTTGAAACGAATGGCCCAAATTCAATTACATTAGGGTTTCACCTACCCCACAATATTCAGCAATTTTAAAATACATTCCTTGTCTTTTCTCTATTTTGTCATCTAGTGCCAGTCACTGTAGAAATTTTGTCATTTAGCTGATTTCCCTTTTCACTGTAGCTAAAATTTTCTAAAAGTTGCGCTCTTACTTGATGTGTTTGCAGTGTTTTTCCTTGGATCAAACGAGTCCATCGACAATTGGCATCAATAACTTGGTTGCCCCTGATTCGGGTGAACAACTACCTTATGCTTTCTTCAAGGCCACCCCCTTGCATTTTTGTCCTAACGACGACCTTGTTGGTGGGTGCGAGGGGGAGAGGTGAACATGAAATGAATGGTGATAGGAGCGATGCACTTTCCTTGTTCAGCTTTCTCAATGGGTCTCCTCAACAGACCCACGGTAGGCTTATTGGATCCTGCATACATGAGGTGTCATAAGTGCTTTCATACACAAATCAAGGAAAACAATAGTCAAATATTGCAAAATCCTTGTTAGATCCATCCATGCATAATCAAAAGATCATAATATTCATATTTGGAGCTCATTTGGACCATAAACATCAATGCGCGCCCAAGGGGGCAGGTAGTGAACAAGGGACATCAAACCGGAAGGGAAGTTCTCAGACCCCACAAAACTTAGCAAAACCAATATTTTTCAATTATAGCACATGGGAAAAGGGGAAGGAAGAATGCCCAGAAAAAAATCCTTAAGATTGGACCCATTTGAAAAAAGTGAAAGCTCAAAATGGCCATGGAGAGACGGAGTCCCGGAAATGGCCACAGAGGGGTTGGGCTCCGGAGGCTGGGTCGTCAGGGCTCCACGGATGTTCAAAATGGCCACGGAGAGACGAAGTCCAAGAAATGGCGACAGAGGGGCCGAGCTCCGGAGGCTGGGCCACCAGGGCTCCATGGATGTTCCAAAATAGCCAAAGGGGGACGAAGCTCCAAAACCACCAAAACTTAACAGAACATTGATGAAACTTTGGCAGTTCAATTAGGCACTTCAAACACATCCCAAATCCATCAAAAAGTTTGCCCCAAAGTCAAAAAATGTGGAAACCAGACCGACAGGGGTCCATGGATGTTTCCAAAAGGCCATGAAGAGATGAAGTCCCGGAAACGACCACGGAAGGGTCGGGCTCCAGAGGCCAGGCCGCCAGGGCTCCATGGATGTTCAAAAAGGTGATGGAGGGACAAGTCCCGGAAACAGCCACAGAGGGGCCAGGCTCCGGAGGCCAGGTCACCGAGGCTCCACGGATGTTCTAAAACAACCAAAGGGGGATGAAGCTCTGAAACCACTGGAACTTAACCGAATGTTGACGAAACCTTGGCAGTTCAATTAGGCACTTCAAACACATCCCAAAACCATCAAAAGTTTTCCCCAAAGTCAAAAATGTGGAAACTAGACTGACAGGGGTCCACGGATGTTTCCAAATGACCATGGAGGGACGAAGTCCCAGAAACGGCCATGGAGGGCCAGGCTCCGGAGGCCGAGTCACTGGGGCTCCACGAATGTTCAAAACGACCATGGAGGGACGGAGTCCCGGAAATGGCCACGGAGGGATGGAGTCCCGAAAATGGCCATGGAGGGGCCGGGCTCTGGAGGCTGGGTCGCTGGGGCACCACAGATGTTCTAAAATAGCCAAAGGGGGACAAAGCTCTGAAACCACTGGAACTTAACCGAACATTGATGAAATCTTGGCAGTTCAATTAGGCACTTCAAACACATGCCAAATCCATCAAAATTTTTTCCCCAAAGTAAAAAATGTGGAAACTGGATTGACAGGGGTCCACGGATATTTCCAAATAGCCAAAGAGGAAGGGAATTCTGGAGGGAAAGTTCTGAAACCACCTAAACTTTATGGAACATTGACGTAACTTTGGTAGTTCACTTAGGCACCACTAACACATCCCGAATCCACCAAAATGTTGGCCCCAAAGTCAAAATTGTGGAAACCAGACTGGCAGGGGTCCACAAATGTTTCCAAAATAGCAGGAACAAGAAAAAAGGTAGAAAGGGGATGGTCAACTTCATTTCTTCGTGGATTTGAATACCCTAAGTAGGTGAATTTGGTAAGGGGAATATGATCATTTGAAGGCACATGACCAATTTGGGCTTGGAAAATGGGGCATGCAAAACAAGACATGAGCAAAGCAGCCTGTCAGGAGTGAAAAAAATGGGGGGTCCCTGCCTATGGCGGGGCATGTGTGTAAAACATGCACAACACTCTTCTCCATTAGAGATAGTTGATGTACCTTCTCCTTCAATGATTCATTGTCCAAATTCATTAATTGAGGCTTCCATCATTCCTATTCATTAGGACATATTTAGTTTTCCAGTCTTGAGATCACATGATGGCTTGTTTTAGGTATTGAATACTTGGCTACTTCTATAGGTTTAGAGGGCATTCTTGATGGGATATCTCCCCTTTATTTAGATTCTACTTTGGAGGGTTTTATTGAGTCTCCACATTCCATTGTTTTGACCTTGATTGGGGATGTTGATCTTGGTGAGACCACCTTGTAGGCAGTTGATTCCTTTTCATATATTTCTTATATGAAGATTCTTCCCTCCTATTTCATTATGGAGATGGGATTTCTACAACATCTACCATGGATTTGCTTCTTCCTAGTGGGAGACATGTGGTTTGGAGACTCTTTTTCCTTTAGACTTCATTCAGTGGTTTTAAGGAAATTTCATTAAGGGGGGCAATATATAGTCTTCATCTATTCCTTCAATGGAGGGAACATTGTATTGTCTTTTGATCTTTTTCAACATGAATTTTCGTGTATTCTTGGTTTTCCAGGGTATGTGCAAGATCATCATGGAAAAAACAGGCCCTTAAGTGACAAAGAATTCAGAAAAATTAGAGTTAGGAAGCTTGACATAAAAAATTGAATAAGTTATCTATATTATTTCAAAAATATGTAAGAATAGAATCTGTAGAAAATTGAATGTAGTTTCTAAACTAATAAAGCTTATTTAAAAAGAAAAAAAATCTATTTGGTGAAAATTTGAAATTTCAATGCAATAGTAATTAAATTTTAGGGAAAAAATAAGAACTAGGTGTCTGACCACCCTAACCACAATAAAATGATAATATTTTTTTATAATATTTTAGATATGAGTAGAGGACTCGTGTCCCAATGTGATGCATATTTGTTTGTAATTTTTTTCTAAGTAAATAATTAATTATGAATTTTTATTACAACTTTTAAAAAATATAAAAACTAGTATGTCGACCACCTTAACTTGGTCAAAACTTCATGAATTTTTTTTAAAAAAAATCTTATAGCATGCGAAGCATGTTTCGGATTCAAAAAATGTGATACCATTTGAAAGTTATAGATGTTTTTCAATCAACCTATCAATCAAGACTTTAGTCGTAATTCAAATAGAAAATGAATAATAATTATTTATTAAATTCAAAGTAAAGCATAATTTATAGTAGTGGAAAGTTGAGAATCTCCTTTAAAAACCCTTTTCATTTTATCAATTTTGGGTAAAAAAAAGTCATCATCCACATACCCATCATATCACCACTTTTTGGCCCATCATGATCCTGTACATACCCATCACCTTCTTCATTGTTTGGGCATGTACTTGATTTTATTGTGGAATCTTCATCTTCCTTAGGCAAGTAGAAAAATGAGTAATTTTGAGAGACATCATTATCATTCATCCTTCCTTTGATTCCTATCTAGAATGGGAATCATCCAGGCTACATTTGTACTTTTTTTTTCTTCCAAAAGGGAGACAAGTTGTTTGTCGACATTGGATCATATTTTTTCTTCAGGAACTTAGCATTTTTGCATGTGATTACATATTGTAGGGGAGCTATATAGTCTCTCTATTTCCCTCTTATGGGGGGACTATTGAGGATTGTATTCTTGTGATGGGTGTAGCTCTTGGGGGTATTGATGTTGAGACCTCCATAAATCACTTCCATTACTTGTACATGATTAGCATTAGTTTTTGCATTATATATCTTTTCTAGGGAGGAGTTTTTTCCCATGAGGTTTTCTCCTTTTCTCCATTTTTACTTGAGATTGCATATTCATTTATACCTGGGTACATAACATGGCCTTGTAGCTGACACCCATCATTTGCATAATAACTACACTCCCAAGTTGAACTTATGGGGGGAAGTTAGTGTGAATGGGGATATTTCATATAACTAGATATTAGCTGGACCTATTAGCATCGTTAATAAGTTTACTTAGGGGTTGAATAATAGGGGAATGGGTTCTTTATAACTTAGTTCATAGAACACCACTTTTCTCCAATTATCATTCAAGGATGCCCTAGGATCCCAAACTTGGATTGACTATCAATACAAAAGTGAGTCAAATCTCAACAAGGAAGACCTAGGGGGATTCTTTATTCTTTGAGGGTTTCACCACCAAGAAAAACATTGGAAAAGACAACTTAACATTCAACTCACAAAACCTATTAATGCAAGCCAAATGATGAGTGTAAATGACAAAATTAAGTAACAAGTTAGGATGTATGTACTTGAGAAGTTTGAAAATGTGATGAGGATTCTAGAAATGCAAAAATGCTATCAAAATATGCTAAGGAGGACTAAGAGGCCCTTACTATTGGGGTAAGTGCACCAATTTGTGACACAATTTAGGTGCCAAATTATGAAAATTTGCAAAAAAAGGTCAAAATGGGCCATTCGGCGGTTGCCAAATTTGGTGTGTGCCAAATGTAAAAGAAAAAATAAAAGACAATCATGTTAGAAATCCTCATTTGTCTTCAACCCGTGACTTGGCTTGGAGGATAGGAGGCCTGCAACTTGTACTCACCAAATTTCATCCATTATTTGCACCGTTAGCTTGCTATCTTTCACGAGGATGCCGCTAACACATTAGAGACATCGAGATTGCGAAGAGGTGTGTATTTTCATTAAATTTATTTTGAATTTGATTTAGAATGTTTATTGAAATAGGTTTTTATAATAAAGTTTTGTTCTAATTATTAGGGAATGAATGTCCACCTCGAAACTTTCAGAATTCATAGTCACTCCCTTGGGAAGAGCCTCCTATTCAAGAACAACCTAAAACCCCTCCATCAATTCCTAGAAATCCCCAAGGAACACAAGAAAATGTTCTAAATCAAATTAAAACAATAAAAGAGACATTGAAAAATTAATTGGAAGATTAACCGAGCATGCCGAAACCCACCCTTATAGGAGAGGGATTATTGAATCAATGAAGTCAATTGTAACTCATGTAGGAGAAATGAGTGAGAAAATATTTTTTTGGTAAAATAAGAGGCATGAGATGAGACAATATTATGCTAGAGGCTTGTCATACGTAGATATTAAAAAACAAGAAAATAGCAAAGCTAACTTGTGTTCCCTCTTTATAGACCCAAAAACCAATGCACCTTTGTCTCATACATACAGGAGGTTTCTCATCCATTGGTGCCACCATGAGTTAATTAAAAATAAATTTTGGGAGCGGTGGTGGATGGTATTTGACAAACCTCCATGAAATAACCATGAGATACCACAATAATTTTTGAGGAAATTCTATTATGAGTTTATCCTCAATAAGATGCCAAATTATTTTGACATCTTAGACTTTTAGGGTAGAGGTGGGGGCTCCACAAATGATAAACCTATTACATGATGTAATCCACAACTGGCACCGAGACCCTTGGCCAGACCCATGGTGGAGAAGGTCATAATTCCTTCCATTGCTAAGGATAGTGTAGAGGTGGACATGTTGGAGTCGATTGGCTCACTCACCAAAACCATTTTATAGTGTGCAAGGCCTCTAGTAGAGCCTGGTGTGGAGGAGACGTGTCAGCCCCGAGCTCCACCCCACCATTGTGGGGCTTGTGGTGTAGTTTTGACGTACAATTATCAGAGTGCTCGGGATGCAGCTACACAACCTACATCAGTTGCAGAGGTAATGGATTTCATAGATGATTTTTTGAATGATACATATGACATTGGCAATTAGGTAAAATTTGGCAAGTTCATTTAATGTTGTTTATTAAATTATATTTTGAAATTTAAGAATAAGTAAATTAGTAGAATTTTGATTTGATGAAATTTTAGAGTCAGAGTGTTCATGAGATATGCCCCATTCCTATAGACCCTTATTCTTTCTCGACATTGAATCCATAGGTATGCAACTAGTATTAAAGATATTATTATTGCATTTGAACAATTGAATTTTATATTTGAATGTTTGTCTCAAAACATGCTTTGGATTTCAAACAGTTTCTTGGTAGACCTTCAACCTCCACACCTCATGATTCATTTTCTCATGAACATTACACTTAGGTAGCCTTTATTGAATAATGGTGTTGTAAAACAATGTTAGCTAGTTTTCATAATTTTACATATAAAAATATAAAAAATTGATGAGAAACAAAAACATTGCATTTGTATTCCTTGATCGTGTCACATTATCTTCTCCTAATTCACTTTTTGTTCCTTTATTCCTTCCTAATCCCATCCCATTAACATCTAATATTTCACCCTACCATTTACTCTTTCATTTACCATTTGCAGATGTTGACATTAGATAACCTTGATTATGTTAGTGGCACAATGGACCACGGAGTTGCTGCAGCAATAGCCAGTTTTGATCCATTGAGAGAGGTATGCAATAGATTAGTCGATTTGACATTATATTCGCTCTTTTATGGTCTATTATAGAAAATTTTCACGATAATTTTGTGTAGCTTAATTTCTATCTTGATGGTTGCTACAAGTGGTTGTCACTCCAGATCGTGGATGTGGTAATGATGTAAATGCGAATGATGACTATTTGTATGCGGTAAGTGATTATATTTTGTTATATGTCATTCCATAATTCAATTTTTGTGTATTAACATCTTTACATTTATGGTATCAGTTGAAGGTCTAGAGTGAAGAGAGGAGGACTAGTGAGCGTGTTCGAAAGATCAGAGAACCAATAGTCACTCCATCCAGCCAAATTTTGAAGGCAACACGAGATCTATTTCCTTCCCCTAGAGGGAAGTGACTATATTACGGTCATTTTTTGTATGCCTATGTGGCATTTTGGAACATATGTTTTGTACAAGCGATATATACGTGACATTTTATGTCCATAATATGGCTCCTTTATACTAAGCCTGTATGGCCTTTTTGGATATATTCTATATACTATTATCAATATATATCATTGTATACCTTACAAATTTTTGATTAAAAAAATATTATGTTGCTACTTCCATTCTTGAATGATGTTATCATGTGCACTGTGTAAATCGTATGCTTGAATGTTGTAGGCATGGATTTTGTTTACATCTAATGCTTAATTAATTACTATTGATTGCTCAATAAGGTCCATCTAAAGTGTATTGTGTAAATAAGTTCCATTCCTGGTGGTTTGTATCCTTTGGAATGCTTCAATTAATTATGCCTCACTTATTTGCATGTATTCTTTACTTATTCACATGTATACTTCACGTTTAGTGTGTGTATTTATGTGTATGATTCATGCTTTGAATGCATATTAGCAAAAATATTTTGGGGAAAATTTTGACAAACCAAAGTATAAGAGTTTTTTAAGTAGTCAGGAAAAAATCATATTTAAGAAAACGTAAAAAAATTTAGAACAAAAGATAAAATCAATTTATTTTGAAATTGAAAGGTATTTCCATAGCATATAGAGATATAGAGAGCAAATAAAATAAATATTTTAACTAATGAATTGTAAAAAAATATTTTTTTGTAGTTTATATTCATATCGTTGATTATATTTTATTGCACATCTTTCAAAGTCAAAGCATTACTTTACATTGGATAAATAATAACTAGATGTTGATAGATGACAAAATTTCAATTAAAATATAATTTTTCATACATTTCTACCAAAGTATTTTGTCAAATAGTTCATTTCCTTGTTGCTATGGCTAAATTCATAAAACAAGTGCTTTCAAACAAGCTATGGATGCTTGGAAAAAATCTATCAAAAGCATAATAGCAAGCAATACTATAGACAAGGCAATGAACTGCTTGAAAAAAATGCCTGAGAGAAATGTTGTCTCAGGTGATGGAATGCCATGACATGCAAATTGCTATGGATTTTCATGCCATTCCATCACCATGAGACCACGTTTCTTTGAGGAATTTTTTTAAACAATTCATTTCCTTGTCTATGCTACCACATTTTTCATACATGTTTGCCAAAGCATTTTATCAAACAATTCACTGGCTTGTTGATATGGCTAAAATCCTAAAATAGGTGCCTACAAACAAGCTATGGATACTTGGAAAAAATCTATCAAAACATAATAAGAAGCAATAGCATAGACAAGTGATGCAGAGACAGGAGACCCAAACCCACTCAAAGTTTCAAATTTCCTTCAAGAGGCATCTAACAAGATTAAAACAATCTATTGGACCAATCCAAACTACCTCTCGACTAATGAGAAAATTACATTTGGGGACACTTGCCCTTCTGCTAAATATAAACCAACAATAAAAAATTTGCATTATGAAGTGTTAGGTTCATTAAACCTAGACATGCTAGCTTGGAACAATTTGATTGGTTGGAAGATGACGAGGCACCATCTTAGTGTGTTGGATGTCCACTTTGATTTTGGCCTAAGTTGGACTTCAAGATATTTTCTCCATCTCATATTTTCAGCTTGGGACAGACTTAAAGTTGTCTTTGCCATGCATGCTTTGATCTGGGCCGATTTTATGTTGTCTTTTCCATGTATGCTTTGAGTTGGGAAAACTTTACCTTTGTCTTGGACAAGAATTATTCAAGACAAGGGTGGAATTAACAGTAGTTTGGACATAGCTTTTCTTTCCCAAACAAACTTTGCAGATCATCTTCAACATTTTCCATGACCATGGGCATGGCAGACTTTGCTTGTGCCTTACCAAGATTGGGCAGACTTGCTCTTGACTTATACATGTTGATTTTTATTCCAAGTGAAAAATGAAAGGTTATTTTAGATAGGCACAACATGATCCCATAGGCTCAGACAAGAAGTTTCTGAGTGTCATGGTGTCTGATTATTGTCATGTTGAATTTTGCAGTCATTTTACACTTCAGGCTCTTAAGGGATTCAACCAGTTGAACTTATCTTGGAGGGATTTGATGTGTTTGGGTGCAAAAGAGGACCATTCATAGCGTAAAATTACCCACTCAGATGCGTTGGAATTGTTAGTTTGGTCACATGAGCTGCAGAACAAAAGTTGCACTACTTTGCAACTTTGCACTACTTGCATTTGACAATTTATTTCCAAAGAGAGATGGTGAAAATTGAGAGAGGTTACTGTAGATGGGCACAAAATTATCCCATAGGCTTAGATGATAAGTTTCTAGGCCTCACAATGTCCGAGTAACGTCATGCTGAAGTTTGCAGCCATTTTGCACTTCAGACTCTTAAGAGATTCAGCCGGTTAAACTTACCTCAGAGGGATTCGACGCATTTGGGTGTGAAAGAGGACCATTCCTAGTGTAAACATACCCACTCAGATGTATTAGAACTATAAATTTGGTCACACAAGTTGCAAAATGAATGTTGCACCACTTTACAACTTTGCACTACTTGCATTTGATAAATTTTTCCCTGAGAGAAATCTCACCGCCACAAGAAAATTCCTCTGAGATAGTAAAAACCAAGAGAGTTTATTGTAAATGGGCACAAAATAATTCCATAGGCTCAGATGAGAATTTTCTTCGCCTCACGGTGTCCGAGTAACGTCATGCTGAAGTTTGCAACCATTTTGCATTTTAGGCTCTTAAGGGATTCAACCAGTTGAACATAGCTTGGGGGGGTTCAACACATTTGGGTGTGAAAGAGGACCATGCCTAGCATAAACATATCCACTTTTACACGTTGAAATAGTTAGTTTGGTCACATGATTTGTAGAACAAAAGTTCCATCACTTTGCAACTTTGCACTACTTGCATTTGAAAACATTTTCTCGAAGAGAAATCTCACCACCATAGGAAAACACCTTCGAGATAGAAAAAATTGAGAGAGTTTATTTTATATGGGAACAACATGATCTCATTTTCTCAAATGAGAACTTTCTAAGCCTCACGATGTTTGAGTAACGCCATGCCAAATTTTGCAGCCATTTTTCACTTCAAGCTCTTAAGGGATTCAACCGGTTGAACTTAGCTCATAGGGATTTGGCATGTTTGGGTGTGAAAGAGGACTATGCCTAGTGTAAGCATACCCACTCATATGTGTTGGAACTATTAGTTTGGTCACACGAGTTGGAGAATGAAAGTTCCACCACTTTGCAACTTTGCACTACTTGGATTTAACAACTTCTTCCCCAAGAGAAATCTCACCACCATAGGAAAAATGAATATGAGATAGTGAAAACTAAGATATTTTATTGTAGATGGGAACAACATGATCCCATAGGCTCAGATGAGAACTTTCTAAGCCTCACGGTGTCTGAGTAACATCATACTAAAGTTTGCAGTCATTTTTCACTTTGGGCTCTTAAGGGATTGAGCTGGTTGAACTTACCTCAGAGGGATTCAACACGTTTGGGTGTGAAAGAAGACCATTCCTAGCATAAAAATATCCAGTTGTACATGTTGGAACTATTATTTTGGTCACACAAGTTGCAGAACAAAAGTTGCACCACTTTGCAACTTTGTACTACTTGCATTTGACAAAATTTTCCCCTAGAGAAATATTGCCACCACAGGAAAATACCTCTGAGATAGCAAAAAATAAGAAA
>VDFB02092773.1:0-82541 GCA_007258455.2 Sequoia sempervirens | reverse complement strand
GCACATACCCATGACTATAATTTCATTTGTACCACCTAAAAATATTTATAAAATCATGCATTTAAATGAAATTATAGAGTTGTAAGTCATATGTTAAAATACATTGTAGGCACCAAAATTTCTATGATAACTAGTTTCACTTATCCATTCACATAACTACAATTAATAGCCTTCCAAGATTATTTCAATAAAGTATTTGATTAATCATTTACTATTATTTAATATTCTTTTGTATTTGATTGATCATTTATTGTATTGAATGTACACCATCACTAAGAATGGTATTTCTCATTCACTTAGTGAGGCATCCAAAAAGGCCTAAATGTGTGCAATGACAAAATAATAAACACTTAAGACCTAAATCATAATAAAATATCTCCTTCTCTAACATGAAGTATGTTGAGTTCTTCATACTCTTTCTTGTGACCTTGGAACCACTAAAAAATGGGGGATAGGTTGACCAATTGCTATCACACCCACTTTCCAAGATATTCCACTCAAGGATAACCCTAGAGATCTTAATGCAAAAGGGAAATAGATCTTGCAATAGGTCGATCCTAGGTTCTAAATATGATCTAATGAGGGGTTCATCACTAAGTGTAAACTTGGAAAAGACAATGAAATATAAGATATAATGCAAAACCCTAATTGAATGCAAACTAATACTAAATGGCCTAGAAAGGTAAATGAAATGCAACATAAAAATGTAAAACAAAAAGTGAGCACCTAGGAATCCAAAGAAGGCTGAGTGGAGATCCTGAACACTAAAAAATATGCTTTTATTTCTGACTAGGACTCATTCACCAAGTTGGACGAATTAGTCCAATTTCTAGGAAACTGTGCAGGAATAGGTCTCTGCCAAAAGGATCCAAATTTGCAAAATCCTAAAATCTGATTAGAAATGGGACTTGTTAGTGTAATTAATTATTTATTACACTAGCATAAGTTAACTTAGGTCTTTTATTTAATTGATTAAGTCCTAGGTTACATAAATTATATAAATCATAAATAATGGGGTAATTCCCCTTTCCATGTTTGTAGGGATAAGATTCCTTCTAGAAGATGAGTTGTGCTTCTAGAACTTATCTCAATCTTTTATCATTTTCTAGGTAGGGTTCACATGTCACATATTATTAGATCATGACACATGGAAATATCATATTGCATTTTGCATCTCTCTCATGCCTATATATTCAAGGCATTTGTGTATTTATAATCATCTCATATTCTAAATCAATAACAATCTCTATTTGCATGCCCTTAGTTGCAACACTTTCTATGTGGTTGAATTTATTCTTGGAGTTCCTCTTGAAGGCTGGAGCTTTAGGGACATTGTGCATCCATCATTTCAACATGGTATCAAAGCTATTCCAATGAGATTTCATCCCAAGATCAAGAAAGTTGGGCTCGTGAGATTCATCGCAGGCTTAAAGATTTCCATTGCAGGCTACTTGACTCCACCTGAGGAACAAGATGATTTCTAAAGTAGATTGAGTCAGATCCAAGTTTTCCATTGTCTTCAAAAGGCCTCGAAACCTTAGGATCACTTGTTCATTCATCAAAATCGGGTTCATCAACTCGGGAGCCATCAGAGGTATTTTTGGGTTTGCAAAATCAATCGTACTATCCATACAATTTGCAGTAAAAAACACTCTGGTTAGTTGTCCTCTGAGGAAATTTTTTTTTAGTCATAGGCCATTTTCATTTTTTTTTAAAAACAAGGATTTTATTATTTGTTTGGAAAAAAATAATTATTTTTTGGGCATTTATATAGTTTGTGAAACATTGGAGAGACCTTCAATTTATTCGCTAGTCGACATCATCCTTTCAATCCACATACTATATCATATTTTCATTGGCATAAATATAAGGGTTTTTATTTTCTCAGCAGATATTTACTTTGTCGGCATTTATATATTTAAATAAAAAAAGGTTCTTTTGATTTTTAATTACCGATCCGGCAATATTAAAAATCAAAATATAAAGTTTCTTTGTTGACTTTTTCATTCATATCGACTTGAGAATTATTACCCATCGACCATTCAAATTATCAAAATCTATAGAAATTGTTATTGGCCATCATACCCACTTGGACACCCCATCCACTGAGCTTTCCTTCCCATTGGCGATCTAAACAATTGGTGTCAGTGATCTCTCTCTGATTGTTGTCCATACTCGCTCCCGGCTCTCTCCAAGCTCTCGCTGCCAAAGATCTTGTGTTCCTTAGACCTGACCAACAATGTAAGGATTTGTATGCACCCCAATCGGTCATTGTCTCCTCCATCAAATTGGCATACCTATTCTATGCATCATTGGTTCGGTGTATTCAGGGGGTACAAATATTTTATTGATCACAAGTTTTCATATTATATATAATTTGTTAATATTAAAATCTCTTAAAGGCCAACGGATGCCCTTGGTCGGTGTCCATTTTTTTTTCCAACCTCCCAGCACCAGTCATATCAGCGACCAGGTGTCTAGCACCCGAGGGCCAAATTTTTACCCCATTTTAGCCTACAGAGTGCCTCATCTAGGTATTTTTTTCATTTTTTCATAACTTTTCACTAGGGTATCAAAATTCAGCAAATGAGATACCATCAGAAAGAGGATTTTCTATAATTTCCAGTGGTGACATCATTTTTGTAGTATTGTACTATTAGAATATTCTACACTCAACTGAATTCAACCCTTAATTCTAGACTCAAAGGCTCATATCTTCGCAACCATTCATTGAATTTCAGTGATTCTAGTGGCATCAAGAAGGTAATTCAAAGCTTTTTTCATCAGTCCATTCACTTTTATCAGTGTTAGCTCCAGGCACTCTTGCATTGGTTTTGTTAAATTTGGTGAATTTGTCCAACAAATTGGATATCCTGAAGCTTGGGAAAAGGTTTTTTGATTCGGGTGGCATCACTTCAGTTACACATCATCCTTGGAAGTCTCTATTTTCTTTTGAAGGTCATTGTCTTTGGTTCTTTGGAGAAATTTGATTGTACATTATGGGGCTTGCATATTATCCTTCTCTGACTATGTTGCACAAGGTTAACTATAAACAATGGCGGGATGGGATCATCCACCATCTCCATTCACTTGATTTATTGCCACATATGTATGGTATAGTTCCTCATCCAAGTGAAGGTATTCAGGAATTTTCTTGGAGTTGTTGTATATACACTATCTTGCAGATCCTTGCAATGCAAGTTGATTGTGATGTTTTGAGTTCTATTGATCATTGTGATTGTCCTCATATCCTTTGGACTAAGCTTCGGGAGATATATGGAGATTCAAATACTCCACCATTCCCCGATGGTCATGATTTAGAATATCATTCTTCAGATCACATACCCCATGATGATATTGTTATGCAAGAGGTTTATTTCCTTGAATCTTCCGAAGAGGTCGACAAGGTTCCTTCAGATGTTCCTTCTTCTTCATCAGAGACTATTGGCATCCCTTCACATTCAGTGATTCCTTGTCTAGAGTCATTGATTGAGGCTTCCATCATTCATTAGGACACATTCAGTTTTCTAGACTTGACATCCCAGGATGGCTTTGTTTCAGGTATCAGTGACTTGGCTACTTCTATAGGTTTAGAGGACATTCTTGAGGGGATATCATTCCTTTATTCAGATCCGACTTTGGAGAGTTTTCTTGAGTCTCCTCATCCTTTTGTCTCAACCTTGATTGGGGATCTTGAGACTATCTTGGAGGCACTTGGTTTCGCCTCATAGATTTCATTTATGAGACTTCTTCCCTCTCATTTCATTCAGGAGTTGGAGTTTCTTCAGCATCTTCCATTGGATTTTCTTCTTCCTAGCAGGAGACATGTGGTTTGGACACCTTTGTTGCTTCATACTTCTTTTAGTGGTTTTAAGGACACTTTATTCTTGGGGGGAAATCCAGTCTCCACCATGTTCATTGCATCACTGTCTTTGGATCTTGTTCAACATCAATTTTTGCATTATCCTAATTTGTCACCCTCTTCATTGATTGTGGCATCTTCATCTTCAGTGATAGAGGAGACATTTGAGCAGAGTTCAGAGACATCATCATCATCCATATTCGTCCTTCCTTCCTTCAATTCCTATTCAAAATTTGAAGCATCCCTACACTTGCACTTGGTTTTGTTTCTTCTGAAAGGGAGACAAGTTGTTTGTCACATTGGATCTTGTTTTGTCTTTAGACACTTACCATTTTTTGCAGGTGATCACATATTCTAGGGGGGCTATAGAGTCTCTCTATTTCCCTCCTATGGGGGGGCTATTGATTGTATTGTATCCATGTGACAGATGGTGTACTTGGGGGGTATTTGGGTGTCCTCCATCCTTCCCATCCTTTCTCACTTTTCTTCATTTTCATCTCGGTTTTTGGAGAGGGGTTTTGTTTCCACTGGGTTTTCCCCTTTTCTTTGGGTGTGGGATATTAGTTGCATCTTCATCATGTAAATGGGTACCTAACATGGTCTCGTAGTTGGGACCTATTATCTTTGCATAATCATTGCATTTTTCATTTCCTCCCTAAGTTGCACTTATGGGGGGTGTTGGTGTAATTAATTATTTATTACACTAGCATAAGTTAACTTAGGTCTTTTATTTAATTAATTAAGTCCTAGGTTGCATAAATTAGATAAATCATAAATAATGGGGTAATTCCCCTTTCCATGTTTGTAGGGATAAGATTCCTTCTAGAAGATGAGTTGTCCTAGAACTTATCTCAATCTTTTTATCATTTCCTAGGTAGGGTTCACATGACACATGGCAACATCATATTGCATTTTGCATCTCTCTCATGCCTATATATTCAAGGTATTTGTACATTTGTAATCATCTCATATTCTAGATCAATACAATCTCTATTTTCATGCCCTTAGTTGCAACACTTTCTATGTGGTTGAATTTCTTCTTGGAGGTTCTCTTGAAGGTTGTAGCTTCAGGGACATTATGCATCCATCATTTCAACATGACTCATTCGCTAGAAGTGGATAATTAGTTTAGTTGGGCTTTTCTGAAGCTTCAAAGGTTGATCATGCTCTTCTCTATCTTCTCTATCCTTCTTGACTAATTTTCATATATATGAATGTTTGATTTGCAACCTGTAGATGATCTCCAATGTTCTCCAAGGCTTGATGAAAAATTTGACTACTCAGGACAAATTTTCAATCTTTCTCCTTAGGAAATATGCAACCTAAACCTACAAATCACACACAAAGGAGAGGGAAAATGTTGTGGGGTTAGTGGATAGGGTTTTTCCCTAGTCAAACCCCTTGTTGGTAATTAAACCTTGAAATGAAAGAAAATATGAATGGAGAATGATGAATGAAAAAATAGCAATGTTGCAACTCACCAAACCCTAGCAATAAGGTGTTGTAAATATGCTTGAAATGGTTGCAATGGATGTTTTTCTTAACTCTTGCTTGAATGATGTTGATCTTACTTGAATACCTTGCTTGAATCATAAACCCCATATCATAATTGTTAGAACAATAACAAACATGATGGATGAAATCTTTGACATGATGATTGACATGTGAATGGTGCTATAAAATGATTGATAATATGCCCTTGAATTCTCTTGAATGCTCTTGTGAATTCTCAAATGCTCTTGTGAACTCTCTTGAATGCTAGGTCAAAATATGAGTGAAAGAAAGTTGTATTTATACTTAATTATGCAAGAATTCCAAAAATTACAACACTAGAAGCTGACATCAGATCTAGGAGAATAAAATCCCACCAAAAATTTGAATTAAATTTGATATTGGGCCACACGAGACTCATTCACCCAAGGTCGTGAATGAGTCTCGTCACGCATAATGTATGGGACCAAAAACCAAAAGTGCTTAGACATGTGTGAAATCTGGTTTGGTGCCAAAGGATCCTGGTGGGACCCATTCATCCAAGGTGGGAATGAGTTCTAGATCACCAAATCTATGCCACACAAGATAGAAACACCTGAATTATGATTGGTCAATGATTAGTGTCAAGATTATCCTCAAAATGATGTAATAAATGGGGATTTTGGATGTAGAATAGGGCCAATTAAAGCATAAGAAAGCCTGGAAATTATTAATGAAAAGCCTAAAGATATGTGAAATTATATTACAACAATTTACAACACTCCAAATATGGAAAGATTAATGTTTATTTTGATTAAAAATAGGTTTATTAAGTTTTATTATTTGATAAAACCCTACAAAAATGTGAAAGTGAATTACAACACTTCACAACACTTTAGTAAGGTTTCATTAAAATCCATCAGTTTACAAGGGCCCAAGACTTAATGTGAATGTGTTATCCACATTACAATACTAAATCAAGGAAAAATTAAGCCAAAATCGCAAGGACGACCCAAACAAGCTAGAAAAAGTAGAAGGGTTACTTTTTCAGTGACTCCATTAGACCCCACTTTAGTGAGAGGATGAACTTGTTTGAAACTCACATTAAAGTAGACCAACACGTACCAAGAGGGGTAAAAGTGTACAAATGCCAATAAGATGAGATAATGATCAAGAGGGGTGATCAAGCCCCCAAGATCAAGATCCCATGACAAACCAATATAGGAACAAAATAAAACATATGAAAGTGATATAAAGAGAAATAGAAAACCACAAGCATGCACTATCAAAGATGAAAGGGAGAAAAGGTAAAAAGATAAAAGAGTCAGATCAAGCTTCGACCATTTTTATATCACGATGTGGATCAGATCTAGGTTGTTTGTTCAAAAAAAACATTCTCACTTTGAGGTGACAAAACTTTAGGCTATCCACTAGGTGAGAAGTCCAAAAAGGTGAGACACATATGGGTATGTGCAGGATTATGATGCGCCAAAAAGTGGCAATATGATGGATATGTGGCTAAAAACTTTTTTTTACCCAAAATTGATGAAATGAAAAGGGTTTTTTAAGGAGATTCTTAGGTTTCCACCAATATAATTTATGCTTTACTTTGAATTTAATGAGTAATTATTATTCATTTTCTATTCAAATTATGACTAAAGTGTTGATTGATAGGCTGATTGAAAACATCTATAGCTTTCAAACGGTATCACATTTTATGAATCCAAAACATGTGTCACATTCTATGCTTCACATACTATATGATTTAAAAAGAAAATTGAATTTCATGAATTTTTGACCAAGTTAAGGTGGTCGAATACAAGTTTTATATTTTCTAAAATTAATAAAAATTCATAATTAATTATTTACTTGGAAAAAAATTACAAAAATATGCATCACATCAAGACATGAGTCCTCTATTTATATCTAAAATATTATATAAAACATATGATCATTTTATTGTGGTTAGGTGGTCAAACAGACACTACTTTTATATTTTCCTGAAATTTAACACTACATTGAAATTTCAAATTTTCACCAAATAGATTTTTTTAATTTTTAAACAAACCTAGTGTTGATGGTCCGTGGCACATCAATATGAAAACATAATATGGTTATTCTGCTTTCTGAAAGAGAAAGATGATCACATGGATATCTTAGCTCCCAAGGTCTTCAGAGTTGGGTCTCAATTGTACTGACGTTGCTCAATTGGTCAATGTGACAGTAATATTCAAGGGGCCTGCTGGTGTTGAGCTTGTGGATTGTTATGGGATTAGACATAAACTAAAACCTAATCTAATTGGGGTTTTAAAGAAACAACAAAAGATAGATCAAAGCTTTGAAACAGAAAAGAATGACAATTCATCTAACTTAACCAGACTTGTTATCTTCCAAGGAATTTGTTAACTAAAACTACAAAACAAGATAAACTTGTTATTGACACACAACCTCTTTTGTTCACAGTGCTAATTCAAATAACAGATTGCAAGTTACCATTTAAAAAAAACATAGAATAAGACTTCAATCCTTGAAAGATTCACAAATCAAATGATTAACTTAAGACAAATACCATTCAGGAACACAATGTGAAGTAGATTAAAATATGATTGCTTCTACTGTTAGTGAAACAGATAAGCAATATTTACAAAGTTGGCACAATCACCAGTGTACAGAAAATCTAAGACTCCAAATTGTTTCCATTTATATTAAGAAAATTTGAAAAGATACATTAGTCTATTCTGAATCTAACTTCTAACCAAGAAGGAAAAAGGAACTCCCATTTCAAGGAATCAAGATGCAGCTCTATCTCCTTTATTTCTGCTAACCTCTATGTATCTAACTCCAAAAACTACTCCTACTTCTAACTATCAATTTTCTAACTTTGTTCCTATTTTCTTAGCTACGAGTTCCCACCTTTACAAAGAGGAAAGAATGCCATTTATACAGAATGTACCAAAAGGGATGTGATGTCCCTTGTATTAGGGTTTACAAAATATTTACTGACTGCAGGAGGGTCAACCCTCATATCCTTCTTGAAGAGAGTCAATGTTGCATTCAATGTGAAGCCCTACTATCCATGTTGATGAAAGATTTTTTCCCTGAGAAGCCTTTAGATCTTTTGATACCGCAACATTTACTCTTTGGTATATGTGTCTATCTTTCAACTCCTTCAAGGATGCCTTGGAATTCTCTAAAGCATTTTTCCACACACTGATCATTCCGCCAGTGGGTCACCTATCCCCTTTGAGTCATGGTTGCTTCCTTCCTTCGGCCTCCTTTAGGTTCCGTGCCTTCGCAAGTTGACCGCCTTCCCTCGAGCATCACTCCAAGTCTCCCTTTAGATTTGAACATCACCACCGAGCCGATCCATCATCCCTTTGATCCTTTAAGGAATCCATCTTAATTCACATTCTATTGGTCTTTCGCTGTGAATAGTCAATCACCAAACTGGCCATTGGTCACTCCTCCTAGCTCCTCCGATTGGTCGCATACACCATGTTTCTCGGTGTGGTCAAAGGTGGTCCATTGAATTGTATGTTGGGTGAGACACCATGTGTCTCCTCAAAGGCGATTAGTGTCTTTCAACATTTGCTGTGGAGGTGACAACAGAAGACCTTTCTCGATGAGTCAGAAAAGTCAGTATCGAGCTCACAAAGACCATCGACAAGACGGTCGCTAGTCGGTAGGAAATCTCGGTGAACCTATTCCATTCTCCTCGAGCTTATTTTCTTTCAATGAGACCCTACCGGGTCAGTGAGACATTACAGTGATGTTATCTCTCATGTCGGGGAGACTTCGCTTGTCGATGTGACCTCATAGTGAAGCCCTTTCATTCGTTTGGAGTCTCCCCGATTTCCTCCTGTTCTACTTGAGCTCAGGCTCTTTTGCTTCGGTCTGATCACAAGTCAGTGAGAGATTATGCCGAGCCCTAGATCCTTTGGCGATCTTATTTCATTTTGGCCAGACTCTACCTCCTTGGCCAGAACTCACATCGAATCCCCTTACCCTTCAGCGAGACACCATGCCTATCGGCCAGACCTCCTACTGAAGGAAAAATTATCGCCCAACTCAAACCTTCGGTGGGACCCTCTTCTATCAGGAAGACTTATGGTGATATCTCCCTATGTGGCCAAGACTCTAGCACGTTGGCCAAACTTTATGCTGATGGCGAACCTTTCGCAAATTTTTCTTTTTCGGGGAGACCTCTTTGCAGTCATACCGATATGCATTCCTATGTTTCATATGCATCAGCGTAACATTCTCTTATTGGGGAGACATCCTATAGAAATATTATGTCTCGCCGAGGAAACTCCATAAGTTCACTTTTTTCGCCATGACAATATCATTTTCTCATCAATGAAGCAACGTGTTGGTGTGACATGATGGGTCGGAAAGACTGCAGGACCTCATATCAATAGACCCCTTTTGTGCTTTATTGGCAAGACCCTACACCCTCGCCAAGACATCTATCCGCCCCAAGAATTTCTCACCGAGATGCATATTCTTATCGGTGGTCAGGAAGACTTAAAGCACTCAGCAAGACCACACACCAAAGACACAACTCCTGTCGAAGTGTTTACCTGTTCCGTGGTAGTCGGTGTGACATGAAGAATTTGTTGAGACTTCACCCCAAAGGAAAAATCTCCCGCCGATGTGCTTTCTCCCAGTCGTCAGTCGGTGATTGATGTCTTGCCAATAAGCAACATAGACGCCTATCAACCAAATGCACTGGTAGTCGGCAAGAGTTTAGCAATGTCTTGTCGACTTTCTTCTTAGAGGAAAATTATGACCAACGAGATTGAGGAATGCATTCCAACTGAGCTCCCTTGGAAAATATCATCATGTGTGTGATTTAGTCCTGCAAAAAAAAAGGTCTGCATTAGTCCTCAGAAACAAATAAGACATACTATAATAAATCCACTATTACTTGTAATTATTTCATTGAATTCTTAGCAAGAATAAATTCAACTCAAGCTAAGACAGGACTAAAATTAGATCAAACAAAACAAAAGATAAAGCATGACGAAACAGAGGAACTCCCAAAATTAAAGTGAATAACAGAGGCAAAGAAACCAAAAAGAGAAGGGGGGACCCATTTTGTTCCAAATCAAAATGGGGTGGTTATGCAAGGCATAACAAATGGCGACTCGGCTAGGAAAATGGTTTAACCGTTTTCAAGAAACCGAAGGATTCAGCTACCTAGAACTCCTAGTTCATGAACATCACAACTCCAGCTGGGTCAGTTATAACAACCAAGGTTGAGCTAGAATCTCAAATGTAAATCAACACTAGCTACCCCTGAATCTATGTGTGTGCTTAATGGTGCATCATCCTTTCATAAAGTTTTCCTCATCTTTTGAATGACAATGTGCAAGATTTGAACTACATGAGTTGATTCCAATTGGTTGTTGTGCAATTGTATCCTGGGCATTGCTCCGCTGCCAGTTAGGCATTCATAGCCCTGATGGAGATACCTCTAGTTTTCTCACAACATTGTTCTACTACTAGTCAGGCGTCCATAGCTCCGGTAGAGATACTGGAATCACCCATTCATATTGAGTTCTCTTTCTCTTTAAATAGTTTTATTTTTCTCTTTTTTTCTTTTATTTGAATTTCAGATATTTCAGAGACTCTTTTTTTTTTCAATATGTCAGATGCTTAACATCTTTCCTGGGTTGAAAACTACCATGGACCTCATAACAGCACTTGGGAGATCGGATTTTTGACTCAAATCTTACAACACTATCACCCTAGGACAAATATACTAGTAAAAGGGAGATGATCTTAATGATTTGTGAAAGATTCAAGGGGAGCTAATGAAGGTTATTTACTTTTCACCTTGCTTTCAAGACCTTCCACAATTCTTATTGATAATGGGCATGAAACAAAGAGTTTAGGACAAAATCACCCAATCAGAAAGCTTGAAAATATCTAAACCACTTCTCTCCTAGGCCAAAGTATACTTTAGATAACAACCCACAGTTTCCAGATGGAAAGAACATATCAATCCCAAAAAGAAAAACAAAACATAGACCAAAAGAATAAAGGGAACAAAAAGATAGCAAGAAAAGGACAAACAGTCAAACAAAAGAGAAAATTACTTACACAAAGAGCAGCAGATTATTCACATAAAGAACAGAGTTATTTACACACGGAGATCATTTACATGCATAAACTATTTACAAAAATAAGAATAAACTATTTACAAATAGGAGACAAACAAATTACTTACATAAAGAACAATGAATTACTTACATACAAAATAGAAAATTAACAAGCTTTATGACTCAAAATAATGCTTAAGAAACTACCCATTGATAGGCAAAGGAACAAGTTCTCTAGTTAAGCTACTCAATCGGAAAGAATTTTCTCATAGAATCTCAGCAACTTGATAAGGACCCAGCCAAAGATTTTCAAACTTCTGGTGACTGCCCTTCTTTTCACTAGCTTCATCCCATAATAGCACCAGGTCTGATATCTTGAAAGCTTTGATCTTGGCTCTTTTGTCAAACCAACATTTGACAACAGCCTGGTGGCTAAAGAATTGCTGCAAAGCAGCATCTCTCTGCTCTTCTAATTTCAACAAGGCAGCTAAATGTATTTCTATCCTATCATCACTAGAGTAGAATTTCTGCATGAACTCAAGGATAGGTATCTGCAGATGGATAGGGAACATAGGCTCTTTCCCATATACCAGCTTGAAGGGTGAGGTCTTTAAAGAATCCTTGATCCTAGTCCTATTTTCCCATAATGCGAACCTCAACTGGGTGTGCCAGTCCCTAGGGTTGTTTTCTAACAATCTCTTAATTACCCCTAAAAGATTCTTATTGGTTGATTCTGCAACTCCATTTCCTTGTGGGTAATAATTCGAAGAGTATTTTAAGACAATTTTGTGATCATATGCCCATGAAATGAACTCAGCAGAAGAAAAGGCAGAGCCATTATCACATACCATTGCGAAGGGTACCCCAAACCTTGTAGTGATGCATTCAGTGAGGAACTTAATCACTACCTCTGTTGTGCTATTCTTGCAGGGAATAGCCTCTATCCATCTTGTGCAGTAGTCAGTGGCAGTCAAAATAAACTTGTGTCCTGCAGAAGAGTTTGGGTTAATTACCCCAATGAAATCTAGTGCCCATTGGGCAAATGGCCTTACCTCATAGACAGGTTGCAATGGCATGGCCGCATGGCGTTCCTTTGATGCAGAGATCTGACATATGTGGCATGTTCTCACATGCTAATGGGTATCTTTGAACACACAGGGCCAATAATAACCATATTGAAGGATCTGATGTGCCAAAGAATCTATAGAACCATGACATGTGCCAAGTTTCCCATGAACCTCAGAGATCACATGTTTAGCCTCCTGCTGATCAAGGAATCTTAGGTATACTCTTTCAAAATTCTTCCTCTATAATAACCCTCCTTTGAACATATAATGGGAACTCTTCATTCTTAGCACTCTCCTTTGAGTTGCATTCATCCCCCCTAGACATCGATTGTTGAGCATAAAGTAGACAATACCAGCATACCAAGGGTCATTGGAGAAAGACTGGGTTGTGTATTACTGAGAAATGATGTTGTCACTAGCATTTGCCATGGACTTGGACAAACCTATACCTCTGACAAGTTTCATAGGGTGTATCTCTAGATCGAACTCTTGCAGGATGGCCATCCATTTGCCTCTCCTTTCTCCCAGCTCGCTCTGCATGAGTAGGGACTTCACAGTTGCATCAGGGACTACAACAACAATTTGACTTCGGAGGATGTAATGTCAGAACTTCTTGATAGCTCGAACCAGTGAAAAATCTTGCTTCTCAAGAGGTGGGTATTTGATTTCCGCATGTTTGAATGGAGAGCTCATGAAAGCAATCGGTCTCTCCTTTGCCTCTTCTCTTCGCTGGGTTAGTACAGCTATGCAGGAATGTTCAGAAGAAAAGGAATAGATATAAAATGGTTTTAAGTAGGTTGGGCTAGTGAGAATGGGTGCTTCTGAAATGGATTGCTTGACTTGTAAAAATGCAGCCTTCACCTCCTCAGTCCATTCTATCTTGGCATCCTTTTTCATCATTTCGTTCAGTGGTTTCATGATTTCAGCAAAGCCCGTGATAAACTTTCTCATGAAATTGATCTTCTTGAAGAAGGATCTCATCTCTTTCTTGCTCCCTAGTCTAGTGATATTTAGAATGGACTCAACTCAATCTAGATCGATTGATATCCCTCTTTCCGAAATTATGTGTCCCAAAAGCTTCCCTTCAGAGACCCCGAACACACACTGTTTTGGATTCAAGGAGATGCCATACTGGATACATCTTTGAAGAACTTTGGCTAAGTCGGCAGCATGGTTTAGTCGATCTTTGGAGAACACAGTCAGGTCATCCATGTAAAAAATAATGCACTTACCAATTAGATCCTTGAAAGCTATGTCCATGGCACACTAAAAGGTTGCCCAAGCATTTATTAGAATGAATTGCATCCTCCTGTACGCAAACGTTCCCCACTTTGTAGTGAAGGTTGTCTTCATCCTATCTTCATAGCTAACCATTACCTTATTGTACCCAGAGTAACCATCTAGGAATGATATCATCTGAGATCCATTGACAGTCTTTAGTACCTCATTGAGGGAAGGAAGTGGGTAGTTATCCTTTTCTGAAGCTCTGTTAAGATTTTTAAAGTTGACACATAGTCTAATCTCTCCATTTTTCTTACGGACTGGAACTAAGTTAGCTACCCATGTGGAATGGCGTATAGGGAAAATCATCCTTGTAGAAAGCAATTTCTGGACTTCTTTGAATATCAATGGTTCAATCAAGGCGTTGACAGGGCGTTGCTTCTCTCGGAAGGATTTAGCTTCGGGCTTCAAAGGAATGGTATGAGTCATTACAGAAGCGTCAAATGTCTTTAGGTCTTCATATCCCTAGGCTATCGTAGCAATATCTTTCTTTAGTGCCTGTAATATGTCTTTTCTAATTGCTTCAGGGCAGGCTTTCCCTATGTAGACATTCCTTTTAGGGACAAAATCGGCTAGGTTAACCATTTCGTATTCGCCTCCTTTGTCTTCAACTGATATCTTCTCTCGAGCCCTGGGGTCTGAATCAAAAATTCTTTCTAGGGTTACCATCCCCTTGGGAATGTTATTATTCTTCAAATTGAGGACCCCTTCTATATCACAATCTTCTAGGTTCCAATCTCCTTGGTCTTTGTTGGACTCATCAATGATTTGTCCTTCAAAAACTTCTGAACTTGCTAAGAAAGCAAGGATATGTCAATCATCATTAAAGACTTGAAAGTTCCTGACATTATCAGGAACAGTAGGGGTGGATATCAATTCCACTAAAAATATCTTGAACTTGGAGCCTTGCATAGGTTCCAGGGTACTTGCAGCAACAACTAATGAATCAGCTATTTGATTTTCTTCTCTAGGGATCAAACTAATCCCAAAAGCATCGAAGTCTTCAATCAGGTTCCATACCTGATTCCTATAGGCTGCCAACCTTCTATTATGGCATGTGTATTGGCTGCATACTTGTTTGATGGAAATTTCTAAATCCCCTTTGACCACCAAGGCAGTGACTTTCTTCTTATGTGCAAACATTAGCCCTCATGCCAGAGCTTCATATTCTGCTATGTTGTTAGTGCACCCAAATTGCAGCCTATAAGAAGCAAAGAAGACATTCCCTTTCGAACTGGTTAGTTCAATTCCAACACCACAACCTGTTTTGGATTTGGACCCATCAAACGTAAGGGTCCACAGCTGATCCTAAGCTGGGGTTGATCCTTTAGGGTTATTATGGGAACTTGGATAGAATGTGCCATAGGTGGGGCTACTTGATCTCTTGTATCAGAAATAGGGAAGGAATGCACTGTGGGTTCTCTAGGTACACTTTCCAATTCTTGCTTAGTCATATTGTATAATCCACGGCTATCCTTCTGACAGTCAGTTGGGCCTTTGGTTAACTCCTTGGGTTTTGGTATATTCGCGAGTGCAGGGGCTTCAAACAAGCCTTGGGGTTGTTCTTCATCAATATTCTTATTTGGAAATGTTACTGAGTCAAGTTCAATTTGAGAAGGAATTTCCTCTAAAAGTATCTTATCCCTGGTTAGCATTATTGCTTCCTTGGCTTCAAACGAGAAGTGATCTGCAATGGTCTCAGGGTGACTTAAGCTAGCTCCCTCAGCTTAGGAAACATGATTTAAAATGTCTTTCCAGGGTTGGAAAGTCAATTCAGAATGATTTTGGTAATGCGCCCTACACCAATTAGGGAGTAGGAGACTCTGGAAATCAGTATCTTCCCCTAAGACCAGCTGATCTTGTTGTAACTTCCTGATCAAGGCCTATTGATTTTCACTAATCGTGGGGTCAGGGAGTTTTGGTGTTGGCATGCCTTTAGAGTTGAGAACCGAGAAGGTTAATATTTCTTCTCTTTTGTAAACCCCTATCTCAGTTTCAAAGTAAGCTACCTCATTGGGGCAATCATATTCAGTGATGATATGCTTGAGGTGGGGTTCACTTTCAATTCTAATATGTCTAGGAACTCCTCTCCATAGTAGCCACATATGTGAAAAGTCAAGGGAGAGATATCCCCCTATACCTTTCATCAAAACTCTGCTCAATAGCATACCATAGGTCTCAGGAATGTCCGCTACTTGAATATCTATGCTGGTTAGGATCCTAGGGTCAGATCTAACTTGCACATGTATGTTTCTTAATTCCCCCACTACATTAACCTCTATTTTGTCAAGTTGGATGACCTTATTGTTTGTCTGGATAGGGTTTAATCCCAATTTCTTGCATACAGAAAATGGCATAACATTGCCTCAGGCCCCTGAATCTAACAACCAATTATTTAGGTTCTTCCCACAAATTATTAAACTCAAGAGAAATGGTGGAGTACCTACCTTGTTTCTGTACAAGGCTGTATTCGTGTCTGCAGCAGGTGCCACCTTGTTTTTCCCTTTTGATTTACTAGCTTGCTCCAAAGCTTTCAGCACTATCTCCCTTTGAGCAGGGCACCACTTTAAGATATCAAAATAAGATAGAGAGGTTTTATGTTTCTGCATCTCAGAAACAATATCAAATTTTGAGTTATGGCTTGTATTGCTTTTGAAAACACCAGAGGAATTACCTTTGTTATGGAAGTTAGGCGAGCCTTTTGGTGGAGGAGGATTGTTATCAGCACTTTTATTTGGAGGCACCATATGATTAGGTGGTGTTGATGTAGTAAATGGACCCTTATTCTGATTCCTTAGGAAGTGCCCTCCCTTTTTCAAAAAGGCTTGGGCATCATACATGTCTTCCTCTAGTTCATTCTCACTTTGCATTGGGAATGAGGGTTCTTCCTCAAAGAGGTCATAAGTCATTGTTGTATCTATTGAGCTGCCTTCTTTGTGAGGATTCCCCTGGAATGTTTGGGCATCTTCTTGTGCCATCTTGACCATCTTCTCCACTTCAGGGTAGTTTACCTCAGAATGGGTCACAGTAGCATGCAGCCTGCACCAGTTAGTCATAAGATTAAGGTCGGCCACATTAGCAGTATGTGACCTCTCCTCATTAGTTTGGTAATTCTGAGGAACTCCACCATTGTTGGGCCCTGTATTCTATTTTCGGTTCTTACTTGGTCTCGGGTTGTATCCTCTATTCTGATTTTGATAGCCTTGGTTAGAGGAGTTTGGGCCTTGATAACCCCTTTGGTTATAATTGTTATGATTCTAATAATTACCCTGATTGTTATTGTTCTAATTAGGATAAGTACCTTGGCTTTGAGAGGGGTTCAGTCTAAGCTGAGCCATGTCATTTGTAACTTGTGACAGTGTTTTCTTTAAGGTTTCTACCTCATTTGTGAGTTGAATTGTCTTTTCACTTTCAACAGCCTTGTCAACGAGTGGCTGATCAACATGACTTCGTGTTCTAATTTGGTTATGATGACCATGGGGACCTTGAGGGACCTGTGGCTGTTGAAAATAGTCAAGAGTCCTATTAGAAAAGAATGGAATAGGAGGTTGGGTCTGCAACTCGGACATAGGTCCATAATGGGAAGGAGACATTCCCGAGACAATATTGAACAGAGGCATTGGGCTATGCATCTGATATCCTGTTGGAGGAAAACCTCCTCCCAAACTTCCTTGTTGGGAGCTAATTTGTTGTTGCAGCTTGATAGCCAAATGGTAAAATTTGGATAGAGAATCAATATCAGCTGGCCGATATGTCCTTTACAGGAACAAACCTAACAAAGAGTCTATAACCCTAAAGTATTCTTGAATGGCACTATTCTCAGTAACTAGATAGGGGTCTTGCAACCTTCTATGCATCCTTTGAAACCTGGTATTGAACATGTGCAAGGATTGACATGGCTCCTTCCTGATGGTAGCAAATTGGTGATATAAAAGAGCTGCATCCACATAGATTCTGAACTGATTGATGAAAGCATTTTCTAGGTCTTTCCAACTCAGAATAGAATGCTGAGGAAGATTAAGGTACCAGTTGTACGCCATATCCCCTAAGGAATAAGGTAACAACCTAAAATCTACATCATGGTGGGCTATTTGAGCCCTGGTACAAGCATCCTTAAAGGCTTGTATGTGTTCTTTCGCACTCCTTGATTCACCATGAAAGTACTTAGGACAAAATTTCTTAGGGTTCTTAGGCATATCATGAAAAACTCTAGGAATAGTCCCCAATAGAGAGGGATTATTATGAAAGAATGCCATTGGTGGCAGTGGTGGGGGTTGAGCCAGCTGTTGGATGGGTTGAACCAGCTGTGATGACAATTGAGATGGATTGGATGGTGGATTGATGGGTATCCACTAGGGTATTGGTGAAAATCCTGGTGGAGTAAGTGGAGCTAACAAGGGTGGTGTGACGGTTGCCCTAGTCTTGTGACTCTTGTACTTTTATTGGGGTCTTGAGTTCCATCGTGAGGTTGTGGGTTTTCGCTGATCGAAGAACTCAGGCATTTCTAAGGAGGATGACATAGCTTTATCCAAATCTCTCCTAGGTCCTCCTTCTAGCATCGGGCCTATTGATGGTCTAAGTGGCACAACAACATGCAAATAAAATATGAGTATTTTGTTTCTCGCCAAGGAGAAAGATGATCACATGGATATCTTAGCTCCCAAGGTCTTTGTAGTTGGTTATCAACTATAATCGCTGCTCAGCTTGGTCAATGTAACAGTAATATTCAAGGGGCCTACCGGTGTTGAGCTTTTGGATTCCGGGATCATATAAACTAAAACTAATCAAACTGGGTTTTAAAGAAACAACAAAAGATAGATCAAAGCTTTGAAACAAAAGAATGAAAATTCATCTAACTTAACCAGACTTGTTATCTTCCAAGGAATTTGTTAACTAAAACTGCAGAACAAGATAAACTTGTGATTGACACACAGCCTCTTTCGTTCACAGTGCTAATTCAAATAACAGATTGCAAGTTACCATTTAAACAAAACATAGAATAAGACTTCAATCCTTGAAAGATTCACAAATCAAATGATTATCTTAAGACAAATACCATTTAGGAACACAATGTGAAGTAGATTAAAATTTGATTACTTCTATTGTTAGTGAAATGGATAAGCAATATTTACAAAGTTGGTACAATCACCAGTACAAAAAATCTAAGACTCCAATTTTTTTCCATTTACATTAAGAAAAGCTAAAAAGCTACATTAGTCTATTATGAATCTAACTTCTAACCAAGAAGGAAAAAGGAGCTCCCATTACAAGGAATCAGGATGTAGCTCTGTCTCCTCTATTTCTGCTAACCTCTATGTATCTAACTCCAAAAACTACTCCTGCTTCTAACTATCAATTTTCTAACTTTGCTCCTATTTTCTTAGCTATGAGTTCCCACCTTTATAAAGAGGCAAGAATTCCATATATAAAAAATGTACCAAAAGGCATACACTGTCCCTTGTATTAGGGTTTACAAAATATTTGCTAACCATAGGAGGGTCGGCCCTCAAATCCTTCTTGAAGAGAGTCAATGTTGCATTCAATGTGAATCCCTACTGTCCATACTGATGAAATATTTCTACCCTCAGGAGAAGCCTTTAGATCTTTCGATACTGCAACATTTACTCCTGGTATCCATGTCTATCTTTCATCTCCTTCGAAGGGCTGCCTTGAATGCTCTAAAGCATTTTTCCATTAATACCGATCTATCTTCGCCAGTGGTCACCACAACTATCCCTGTAAGTCATGGTTGCTTCCTTCCTTCGGCCTCCTTAAGGTTCCAGACCTTTCTACAAGTTGACCGTCTTCTGGAGCATCATCGCGTCTCCCTTTAGATTTGAACATCACCACCCAAGCCGATCCATCGCCCCTTTGATCTTAGAAGGAATCCATCTTGTTTGCATTATGTTGGTCTTCTTTCATAGGAATAGTCAATCGGTCAAACTATCACTGGTCAGTCCTCCTAGCTCCTCCTGATTGGTCAGGCATATGCCATGCAAGCTTCTTAGGTGGTCAAAGGTGGTCCACATTGAATTGCATGTCAGTGAGACACTCATCGTGTCTCCCCAATGTGATTATGTCTCTTTCAGCTATCATCGTAGCGGGTGACAGTCGGTAAGACCTTTCAGCGAGCTGTAGAAGTCATATCAAGCTCACAAAAACCATCGGCAAGACAGTCGCTAGTCGGTAGGACATCTCGACAAACCTATTCCATTCTCCTTGAGCTTATTTTCTTTCAATGAGACCCTATCGGGTCACTGAGACATTATAGCGATGTTATCTCTCATGTCGGGGAGACTTCACTTGTCGATGTGACCTCATAGCGAAGCCCTTTCATTCGTTTGGAGTCTCCCCGATTTCATCTTGTTTTGCTCGAGCTCAGGCTCTTTTGCTTCAGTGTGACCATCACAAGTTGGTGAGAGATTACACCGAGCCCTAGATCCTTTGGCGATCTTATTTCATTTCTACCAGACTTTACCTCCTTAGCCAGATCTCACATCGAATCCCCTTACCCTTTGGCGAGACACCATGCCTATCGGCTAGACCTCCTGCTGAAGGAAAAATTATCGCCAAACTCAAACCTTTGGTGGGACCCTCTTCTGTCGGGGAGACTTACGGTGATATCTCCCTGTGTTGTTGAGACTCTAGCATGTCAGCTAGACTTTATGCTGATGGCGAACCTTTCTCCGATCTTTCCATTTCGGGGAGACCTCTTTGCAGTTGTACCGATATGCATTCCTATGTTTCATATGCATCAGCGTAACATTCTCTTGTCGGGGAGACATCCTATAGACATCTTATGTCTCACCGAGGAAACTCCATAAGTTCACTTTTGTGGCCGTGACAATATCATTTTCTCATCAATGAAGCAACATGTCGGTGTGACATGATGGGTCGGAAAGACTGTAGGACCTCATATCGATAGACCCCTTTTGTGCTTTATCGACGAGACTTGACACCCTCACCAAGACATCTCTCCACCCCAAGAAGTTCTCACTGAGATGCATATTCTTATCGGTGGTCAGGAAGACTTAAGGTGCTCAGCAAGACCACACACCAAAGACACAACTCCTGTCGAAGTGTTTACCCGTTCCGTGGTAGTCGGTGTGACATGAAGAATTCACCGAGACTTTATGCGATGGCGAACCTTTGATCTTTCCATTTCGTGGAGACCTCTTTGCGTTGTACCGATATGCATTCCTACGTTTCATATGCATCAGTAACATTCTCTTTATTGGGGAGACGCCCTATAGACATCTTATGTCTCACCGAGGAAACTCCATAAGTTCACTTTTGTCGCCGTGACAATATCATTTTCTCATCAATGAAGCAACATGTCGGTGTGACATGATGGGTCGGAAAGACTGTAGGACCTCATATCGATAGACCCCTTTTGTGCTTTATCGACGAGACTTGACACCCTCACCAAGACATCTCTCCACCCCAAGAAGTTCTCACTGAGATGCATATTCTTATCGGTGGTCAGGAAGACTTAAGGTGCTCAGCAAGACCACACACCAAAGACACAACTCCTGTCGAAGTGTTTACCCGTTCCGTGGTAGTCGGTGTGACATGAAGAATTCACCGAGACTTCACCCCAAAGGAAAAATCTCCCGCCGATATGCTTTCTCCCAGCTGCTAGTCGGTGATTGATATCTTGTCGATAAGCAACATAGACGCCTATCAACCAAATGCATTGGTAGTCGGAAAGACTTCGGCAATGTCTTGCCGACTTTCTTCTGAGAGGAAAATTATGACCAATGGGATTGAGGAATGCATTCCAACTGAGCACACTTGGAAAATATCATCATGTGTGTGATTTAGTCCTGCAAAACAAAAGGTCTGCATTAGTCCTCATAAGAAAATAAGACATACTATAATAAATCCACTATTACTTGTAATTATTTCATTGAATTCTTAGCAAGAAGAAAATCAACTCAAGCTAAGACAGGACTAAAATTAGATCAGATAGAACAAAAGATAAAACATGAAGAAACAAAAGAACTCCCAAAAGCAAAGTGAATAACAGAGGCAAAGAAACCAAAAAGAGAAGGGGGGACCCATTTTGTTCCAAATCAAAATGGGGTGGTTATGCAAGGCATAACACCTAGTAGTTTGGAAACTACATTCAATTTTTTATACATATTTTTGAAATAATATAGATAACTTATTTAAATTTTTAGGTCAAGTTGCCTAACTCTGATTTTTCTGAATTTTTGGCCACTTAAGGGCCTATTTTTTCCATGATGATCTTGCACATACCCATACACTCATGGTTGGTATGCACTCACACAAAAACGTGAGTGGATATGGGGAAATTCATGCCTTGATCAGGGTTTCCACTCAAACCATGCCAAAGTTATACCCCCTGATAACTTTAATAAGGCACCACACAAAAATGATTTTCAAGCTTCATGAGACAAGAAAAACTTCATATGGTTGGAGCTCTTGAACAAACAAAATGGCTCTATAGGAAAGCAAGTTGTATTATGCAAGGTGGCCATATAGCAACAAATGCAAAATTCCAAATAAGAAATGCTCAAAGAAGTGTTGCTCAGTTCATGCAAGGTATTTTAACTTAGGGAACATTATGTCTAATGTATCCAAGAGAGGACCAATCAAAGAATACAAAATTCACAACTTAGGGGATGCAGTGTGTCACATCATGCCACTAAGAGGAATGTAGTATGATAAGATAGATCATGCTCTTGAAGGGAACCATACCCAATGTCATCCACAAAGCACAAAATGCATCGTATGAAGTAACAAAACTACACCATGAACCATGAAAAAAAAAATTGTAAAAGAATAATGCTAATGTATGCCCCCACTTTAAAGAAATTTATAAACACCATGCTTTGAGCAATTAATTTAAAGTAGCCAATGAAAAATGCAAACAAGAAAGAAGACATGAGAGCCAACTTGGAAATCTCTATGCCAAGTCATGTGTTTCCAAGTAAGGTTGTGTCATGTAAGAAAGAAAGAAAAGAGAGGGGTTGCTCCCAAAATGTAAACACCAAACACATAAGGGATCTATGGATTTGGGGTCAGTATGTTCATTAGTGAAATGTTTAGAGAGTTCAGAACTATCATCATTCCCTAAATACACATAGAACTAGAAGAATGCCAAAAAGAGAGTGAAAAGTGAATTTTTTTTTTGCTTCAACATGGAAGAAACATGAATATATCGACACCTTGCATCATCCCCAAAAGGAAAACACAAGACATAAAATGAAAGGAAGAGAAAAGATAATGAAATTTTTTTTGGGTCAACATGGTAGAGACATAGGGTGTCTCGACACCTTGCGTCATCCCCAAAAGTAAAACACAAGAAAAAAATAGAAGGAAGAGAAAAGATAATGAAAAATATATTGGGTCAACATGGAAGAGACATGATGTCTTGATGCCTTGCGTCATCCCCAAAAGGAAAACACAAGACAAAAATGAAAGGAAGAGAAAAGATAATGAAAAATATTTTGGGTCAACATGGAAGAGACATAGAGTGTCTCGATGCCTTGCGTCATTTCCAAAAGGAAAATCAAAGACAAATGAAAAAAACCAAAAAGATAAGAGATTTATGACATAGAGAAGAATGAAGGTACTGTTGATGGTCAAAGTAGCACAACAACATTAAATAGAATATTTCTACTCTATTTCTCCTGAAAAAGATAACTGATCTAAAACCACCTATCTTCCAATGTCTTTGTAGTTGGTTCTCAACTATGCTGGTGTGATTCACTGGCCAATGCAACTGTAATATTCAAGGGACCTACTGGTAAAGGACTACAAAATACATCATACAAATTAACCTATGTTTGGTGGGGGTGTAAATAAATAGAAAAAAGATAGAACAAGGCTTTAGAACAAAAAAATATGAATATAAATCTCTTTACATCTAGACATGTTTCTTAATAATGAGTGTTTCCTCAACTAACCAAAACTACAAAAAAAATGCAATCCATAGCATGACCTATACTATTGCATACATTCATAGTGTAGAATTCAATAACCATAGCCATTCATGAAAGCTTCATTTCAAAATCAAAACACATCACCAAATCATTGCTAAAATTAACATATCAATAGATATAAATAAATTCCATTCGCATATAACTCAATGAAATAGTCTCAGATCTAGATTCTTCTATTGATTTGTATCAAATAAGAAACAATTATGCACAACATTCACTAGCATACAAATGACTATGATTAACATCATCACTTAACTACTAAACTTTTTGAAAATGACTTAATTCCATGAACTAAATTTTTTTTTTATCTCAAAGTTTCTTTCTTGAAAACTTATAAAATATTAAAACTATGACAAATCTATCTGCTATCTCTCTTTGGGTGGCTAATCCTTTCTTCAATCAATTAACCTTTACAAAATGGAGAGCCCTATTACATATAGACAAGCTTTGCATCAATTCCTCTCAATCAAAAATTGAGATCCATCAATTAAGGAACAACTAGAACTGCATGAAGTGATTATGCTAGCTGATCTTTAGTTCAATGATTGATGAATTTGTTAACAAAACATGACGCACCAAGAGGGAAGGTAGAACTACTGGGGATCTCCAGTTGAAGTGAGGTCAAGATCCTACAAAATAGGAGAGAAGAGAGGGAGATGTCCAGTCGATCATGTCATTAGGTGTCCATCAAGAACTGAACTTTCCACTGCCACCTAATTCTTGCATATTTTTCTCAAGAAGGTACTCATCACAACTGGTGAACACTTGTTGGAGTATGTCTGCATCAGGCCCATCTACCCATTCATCTTCAAATTTGATTCTTTTCAATTTTGTAGAGGAAAACTCTTGCATATCTTTCAATTTAATTAACTCCCTCCTAGCATCCTTCACTTAATCCCTTATATCCATGAGTCTATCAAGCAACAAGTCATCATCATCCTCCTCTCTCTCCATCACCTCATGAAACCTATTATTCCACTTTTCCTTTAATTTTTCAAGAGGAAGACCTTCCTTCATAGGGATATCTAGATTAACCAAAGTGGCAATCATTGCTTCCAATTCATCAATCTACTCATTTAGATCTTTACTAGCTTGTTCAACTTCATTTCTATGTTCATAAATGAATGTGGATTTGAACCTCATAATGTTGATTGTCTTTGCAATGAAATCCACATTATCCTCAATGAGGTTAGACTATTCCAAGAGAGTTTTCTTTGGCAACTTGTTGATGTCTTTCAGCTTCTTTGTATGCTCTCTATACTCATCCTCTTGTTTCCCCAAGACTTCAGCATGTGAATTCATGTCTTCAACCAACTACAATGCATCCTCATGTTCCCTATAACTATCAACAAGAAGCTCATCCACCTACTTGGTCAACTGATCTATCCATCTATCAAGCATTCCAACCTTACTCATTTGCACAAGATCATTTGCCTCCTTACTCAACAAAATTGGTGTTTCGAGAGCAATAGATTGAGAGGAAATAGGAGTAGATACATCCTTCAAGAACCTATGCAATTGGTCTAATTGAGCCTTAAGATCATCTTTTTTTGTTTGTCATTTATCATCCTAGATTTGGTGGAGGATGCCACTATGTCAATAAGGGTCATCTACTGATTTCTTGTTGGTGTCCCCAAATTAACCATACCCAACTGATATTCAGTCAATTGCATATTTTTCTTATTTGTGTCCACTATTGGAATGATAGATTCAACTATGTCTTCACCTACATCTGTTAGTTTTGTGGAATGAAGGACCCTAGCCTTTTTCTTGGGCCTCTCTTTCTCTATTTCTTTCATCATGTCTTCCAAATTCAAGGGCTGAGGTTGGACTATTTGTTTCCTTTCTAGGTTTAGTTTCAAACATGTTGGAGTAGTAGGAGGAGTTATCACTTTTGTGGAAGAATAAGTAGCAGTGGTAGAGGAAAGAGGTTGCAAAAGGGAGGTCTTAGGTTGAGAATCAACCTCTTGTACTTGTTGTTGCTCCTTTTCTGTAACTTCTTTTGGAAGCCTTTCAGTTTCAGCCTTCTCCCTTTCTTCCTCTAATTTCCCCTATTCTAATAGGTCCTCTCTTTCTTTCAACATATCATCCCTTTTTTTTTCTAATTGTTTTACCATATCCCATGCTTTATTAGACTCTTACTCATGTTTAGCAAGTTCTTTTGCTTCCAACTTCTTAAGCAAGAGTTCCTCCTCATCCTTCTTTCTTTGAGCCTCCTCAACAACCTTGAAATTGGCCTTAAGGGCTTCTCTCTCTCTTCTTTGTTTAGATTTTTCTTCTTCCAGCTCATGGATTTTCTACAACATAGCTAACTTATCTCTTTCTTCTTTAATCTTCAATTCTTGTTCTTTTTGTTGTTGTAGCAAATATTCCTTTTCCTTTTGTTTCCTTGCTAGCTCTTCTTCTTGAGCTTTAGCTTCAAATTCTTGTTTAGCCAATGCATCATCTTGTGCCTTGACATGAATTTCTTTCTTCTTGGAAAGTTCCTCAACTCATGCTTTAGCATCTTCTTCTCTCTTAGCATCTTCAAATAACTTTTGTTGATCCTCCTCAGTCAAAACATACTCTTCCTCAACAGTTCATATGTTCTCTGTAGACACAACTTTGGGAGGCTCATCATTTGATTGTGTAGCCTCTAAATCAGAATTGATATCATGGATCTCAACCTCATGCTCTTTCCCTTTTAAAGATTCAACCTCCTTATGAAGGCTTTGAGTGGGAATCTCCTCAATGGGTTTCTCTGTAAGGGGAGGATGAGTTGAGGTTTTACCTCCAATAATTATTGAAGCTCCAAGTTGAGATGAAATCTCTTCTCCAGCAATTGACATCCCAGGATGAGATGAGGTTTCTTCTACAATAGTTGTATTTCCTTCATCTTGTGATTCAGGGATATCCTAAGTTGGTACTGCTAGATGACGCTCCTCCCTAGTGTTAGGAAGGAGAAACTCCAATGGCTCCTTAGGAGTTGTCCTCTTCATTCTTATGTACCCTTGGGTACCTGCAACTTTCCTCTTCTTAGAAGTTTGAGCCTTTCGCTCCTTGATCCTCATTACCACCCACTGGATACTTCAATCCATTACTGTCCTTGAAATTTTTTTAATATCAATGGAATCTTCCTCATCCCTGTTTATTGGATCCAAGTCCATGGTACCTATTTTTTTAGCCTCATACTAGGGATCCAAGGTTACACCATCATCTAATAAATTATAAGGAATATCTTCCTTCACCCCATACTCAATCATTAATGGGATGGGAAACCTTTCATAATTCCTCCTTCTTACACATATTCATCGTGTAGATCAATCCAAAAATATTCTAACAAATTGAAATGCTTCTCAAAGATAGTAGGAAGCAAAGCATTCATCTTATGTTGGGGATCAAAATGCTTCTGAGAGGTATGTAAACCCAATTTCAAATTAATCAATTTATCACAAATTTCCTTAGCAACCACTTTATGTGTGCAACTATACTCTTCTAACTTCATGGAAAATTTATGGTAACGAGTCCTATGATTGCCAAAAAATTTAAGATTGACTCCTATGGCCTAATAGATGAATTCCATAAGGAAAATTATGTTACTGCAACATCTTGGAAGCAGATGAGGATGGCCATTAAAACCTACCAACCTAAAGTAAGTAAACTCGGGGTATTGGATGTACCAATGTCCTCATTTTGTAATGAATGTCATGGCTTCCCTGCTTAATCTATACCCTGCATCACCTATCAACTGGTTAATGATAACATACAAGAATGCATCATTAACCCTTCTATAGTGAAATTATGATGTTTGCAAAGTTAGTTGATCATAATGATCTCACACTCTCTTTTGTATAAGGGATTCTCCCAATACTCCAACTACATTCAAACCAGGGAAAATTCCCCACCTTGTAGCTGCATACACTAAATAAGAAGTCATGAAGAAACTCTTTTTTTGCCACACTTTATGCTTCTAATTATGTAGGCTCTCTGACAGAATCATTGGCCAATCAAATTGTTGCTTTCCATCAAAAATGGTTTGAATGAATTGGAACATCCATTCCTTAAAGTGTGAAGAATCTCTCTTTCTGAACACTCTGGAAAGCATCATGATTATGTCACCAATCTCCTTACTGAAATCTACTCTCTTTGGTTTATCAGGAATCTTAGTCAAGGATTTCTTTTCCAACCTCATCCATTTCTTGTTCATGTGGGTCTTGTTAGCTTCCTTGTGGTTTCTATATAATTGTAATACCTCTTCTTCATTGAGTTTTTTGGGGTTGTGTGGTGTAGGTGCATCAAACATGAACCTTATCATCCTTGGAGTGAGATCAATGATGATATTCCCTTGCAGGTACACACATTGCCTTGTTGCCAGGTTGTAAGCTCTTGCTGTAGTATGAGCTTTGGATATTGAATTGATAGAGGAATGTGGGAACATGTGACAATCTAGATCGAGCAATTCTTTCTGTTCTCCCTGTCGTATCCTCTGTGAAAGTTTCTTCAACCAACTCTTCATAGTTGAATAGCCCTAAATTTGTATCTATGATATCAACCCAGTCATAATCCACCTTGCTTCCTATAAGAGTGGGACTCTTATGCTTGTATCTCAAGTTGTAGGGGAGCTACTCCACCTTTATCTTCTTGGGCTTTGCTGGCCTTGAAATTTCTGCAACTTGAAACCCTCTTTGAGAAGATTCTTCAGATGCTCCAGACATTTTTCGCTCCTGCAAAACAGTCCTATAGTAGATAAACAAAGACTTGGAAACCATTACATCAATACTACCTTTCATATTATCGTCTATTCCTCCAAGAAAACTCTACATACTTAGTTAAATTTTTCACTTACCAGAAGTGGAACCAAAAGAGAAATAGGAAAAAAAATCCTTTTAACATAGGCGGGATTGGGATCAGAACCGAGATGAGACTGGAACAGGGATTAGAACGGAAAATAGACCCAGAACCAGCTAATGGTTCCAAGTTCATTTCCAACTCCGGTTGCACTTTCAGAAAAAAAAGAATAAGGGTGTAGGCCAGAATCAACAATAATTAGAAGCAGGATCATTTTAGGAATTGATTCTTATTCAAACACTTATGGGACAATTTCATTCCCGGATCTACTTCCACCAGTTTATCATTCTAGTGAAGAACATTTTAAACACACGGTCACACCAACTTCAGACTTAGGTCACATGAAACCATAAGAAAACTTTACATAAGGGGTTCAACCTCACCCTTAATAGGAAAAAACCATATTTGAACTTTTAAAGGCACGATATTGTAAAGGTCAACGCACAAACCCTAGTTTGCATAACTTGTCAATTTAGAAAATGAGGGGTTCAAGAACCCCACATGAAAGACATTGAATCAACACAGGAATAGGATCAAAGGGGTTGTTAAAGATATTCAAACACTGTTAAAGCATAGAAGACCCTTGAAAACAAAACCCTAGTTAAAACTAGGGCACGACAGAATAGACACGCCACCAAAATGAGGAAAGCGACAATAGAATGACAACATGAATGGGAAAAGTAGAGTTCAAACAAAATGAAAAACGAGAGGAAAACAAAACCAAACCAGAAACAAGCAAAACACAAATAGAAACACACAAAGATCCGCAAGAGAAAGTATTGCGAATGCATGAAGAACACAACAAATGAACAGGAAAAGCACAAACGGAATGGGAAAGCCACCTACCTAAAAATGCCACCAAGAAAGGTTGAAACTCCAACAAGAATTCACTCACCAACACATTCCTGCAATCATATCGTGCTCCTCTCAAAGTTACTCAGGCTCTGGCTCATAAAAAATATTTTAGATAATTATTATGAGCTAAAATAAACTTGATTAAAGTTTAAAATCCAATTTGGACATGTGAGGAGGCTGCAATTAATGCAATAAATGTGACCATTGGTCAGGCATTGAATTAGAATGGGAATGAGTATACCACCAATGTGAAAAAATGAAAGGTAGGGTGGACATGGAAGCGGAGTTGAAACAAAAAAAGAAACTTTACCCAAGTCTCTTGTCTAATTCTAAATCCAGTTCCAATCCCACAGTAGGGAAAAGACAACAAAGGGAATAGGGGCAGAAATGAAACCAAAATCGAACCTGAAACCTTTACAAAGTTCCAAGTTCGGTTCCGCTCCCGACAAAGGAACGAACACCGACACAAGGACAACAAAAAAAGAAATGAAAGGAAGTACGACCGAAACAAAAACCAGACCTAGACAAGACACCAAATGAGGACAAAACACAAAGGAGACAAGCAAGAGTGGGATTAGAACCAAAACTCGATCCAAAATTTTGCAAAGTTCCAAGTTCAGTTCCATTTCCAGTTCCGCTTCTTCCAGGGAGAAAACAAAACACAAGCAAAGAAAAGACAACTCAAGGGAGAAATAGACCCAAGAGTGCAAGGAAAACCAAAAAGACAAAGATAACCGAAAAGGAAATGGTGGGGTTGGGACCAAAACCAGACCTGAAACCTTTACAAAGTTCTAAGTCTAGTTTCCATTCCAGCTTCGCTTTCTCTAGACAAAAGGAACAAGGACTTATGAGGAAAAAGAACAACTCCTAAGGCTTGAACAAAAACACCAAGGGAAAAAAAACACAATGGGGACCCATTTTGACCTAAAAAAAATGGGGTGGTTATACAAGGCATAACAAATGGCAACTCGGTTGGGAAAATGGTTTACCCATTTTCAAGACACTGAAGAATTTAATCATCCAAAACCTATAGTTTATGAACATTCTAACTCAAGTAGGATTAGATATATTGAACAAGGTTGAGCTGGAATTTCAGATGTAAATCAACATGAACTACTTTGAATCTAATTGTGTGTATGTATGGTGCATCTTTCTCCATAAAAAAATTCTTTACCCCTGAACAACTATGCCTAAGATTCAAGCTACATAAGTTGAGTCCTTTAACTGTCATGCAATGATATCATGGGCATTGCTCTGCTGCTAGCCAAGCATCCATAGCCCTGACAGAGATACCTCTAGTTCTCTCATAGCACTACTCTAATACTAGTAAGACATCCATAGCCTCGATAGAGATACTTGAATTACCCATTTGATATTGATTTTGCCTTCTTTCAATAGTTCTCTTTTCTCTTCCCTTTTATTTATAGGCTTCACTTCTAGGAATCCTTTATTAACTTTTCTCATTACTCAAATATAATTAATCTGAAATGTGGGTTGAGAACTATAGTGGAACTCATAAGAGTGTTGGGAAGCATATTTTTCACTTGAATATAAGATACAGCCACCCTGAGACAAATATGCATCTTACATAGATAGATTTTTTTATCTATTTTGTGATAGATTTCAATCATGGTTCATGAGATTGTTTACAATACACCTTATTCTTAATAACTTTTCAAACCATTGTTTAAAATAATCAGAAGACACAAGTTTATAATGAAATATTTCAATAAACATACCTAAAAATACCTAAACTAGCTTCTCTCCTAGTTCCTACAGTATACTTTGAATAACAACCCCTTCATTCCAAAATGGCATAAAATGAAGGTCCTCAGAAATCAAGGCAAAACACAATAGAACAATAGAAAGACAACAAAGAGAAAACAAAGAAACAAACAACACACCAAAAAAAAGACAACTAATTACATATATACAACCAACAAAAAATTAGACCTTCATGGGCCAAAATAATGTCTGACAAATTGACCATTGACAGGTAGTGGAATAGTTTCTCCTGTAAAAGTGCTCAAATGAAATGCATTCTCACCTAGGATCTCAGCTATTTGATATGGACCCAACCAAAGTTAGTAAAACTTATGGTGGTCCCCTTTATTTTCCCTAGCCTTATCCCATAACAGTACAAGGTCTGATATTCTAAAGGATTTAATTTTCACTCTTTTGTCAAACCAACATTTGACAACTTGATGTTTAGAGAACTATTGTAAAGCAACATCTCTTTGTTCTTCCATATTTAATAAATTGGTCAACCTAACTTCTATCTTATCATCTTTTGAATAGAATTCTTGCATGA
The DNA here is from genome assembly GCA_007258455.2 of Sequoia sempervirens. NCBI lineage: Eukaryota > Viridiplantae > Streptophyta > Pinopsida > Cupressales > Cupressaceae > Sequoia > Sequoia sempervirens. The sequence goes on along the minus strand of VDFB02092773.1, from coordinate 50,793 downwards.
ACCTTGTGACATGTATTTGTAGATGTATAGGAAAGATCGGATCTTTTCCATAGACCAATTTGAATGGTGAATTCCCTAAGGCGGATTTAATGCAAGTTCTATCTACCCATAAGGAAAATCTCATTTGGGTATGCCAATCCCTAGGGTTGCTTTCTAAATTCTTAATCACTTACAAAATATTTTTGTTAGTAGACTTAGCTACTACATTCCCCTATGGGTAGTAATTAGAAGAATATTTTAATACTATCTTATGTCCATAGGCCCATTGAATGAAATTTTCGAAAGAAAAAATAGGGCCATTGTCACATACTAGGGAAAATGGGACTCCAAACCTAGTAATGATGCGTTCATTGAGAAATTTGATGATGAGGTCAATGGTGCTATTTTTAGAGGGCTGAGCCTCAGTCTAGTGTGTGCAATAATCTATCATTGTCAAAATAAATTTATGCCCTACAGACGAATTTGGATTAATGACTCCTACAATATCTAACACCCATTGGGAAAATGGCTTTACCTCATACATTAGTTGTAGGGGCATCGCTGCATTGCATTCCCTGGATGCAGAAGTATTACATGTATGACATGTCCTCACGTGTTTGTGTGCATCTCAGAACAGATGAGGCCAATAGTAGCCCAATCTTAGGATTTGATGCACCATAAAATTAGTTGACCCATGTCCAATACCGTGTTTTCCATGGAACTCTGTAATGGCATGTTTTGCTTGTTGCTGATCAAGATAGTGTAGGTAGACACTAACAAAATTTCTTTTGTACAAAGCTCCTCCTTTAAGCATGTAATGTGAAATCTTTAGCCTTAGTGATCTCCTCTGAGTGGTGTTCATTTTGTGTGGGAATTTGTTATTCAACAATAGAAAAATCAAATCTGAGTACCAAGGATCACCTGTAAATAACTGTACTTTGTATTTTTGGTAGGTAATCTTAGTATCAACATCCACTATTGCTTTGAATAAACCTTGGCCTTAGACTATCTTCATTGGATGAATATCAAGATCATACTCCTATAGAATGGCCATCCATTTTTCTCATCTCTCCCCCAATTCACTGTACATGAGGAGGGACTTCATAGTAGGATCACAAACTATGGCAATGACTTGACTATGAAGGATGTAGTTTTTGAACTTTTTGACTGCTCATACAATTGTGAAGGCTTTCTTTTCAAGAGGTGGATTCTATGTACTGAAATGGGGAACTCATAAAAGCAATAGGTCCTTCATCTCCCTCACCTTTTCACTGTGTCAAAACAATAGCACACGAATGATTAGATCCAAAAGAATAGATATAAAAAGTCCTTAAGTAGTCAGGGTTGGTTAAAATTGGTGCCTCTAAAATTGACTATTTAATATGCAAAAAAGAAGATTTAGCTTCATTAATCCATTCTATCTTCACATCCTTTTTCATCATTTCATTTAGAGGTTTGACGATCTCTACAAACCCAATTATAAATTTCCTTACAAAATTGATCTTTCTAAAGAAACATCTCATTTCCTTCTTGCTTCTTGGCATTGTCAGCTTTAGAATGGACTCAAATCTATCAAGATCTATGGATATCCCCTTTTTTGATATTATGTGACCCAAGAGTTTCCCTTCAAAAACTCCGGACACACACTTTTTAGGGTTGAGAGACACACCATAACTTATATATCTTTTAAGAACTTTTGCTAAATCTGCAACGTGGTCTTCTTTGTTCTTAGAAAACATAGTTAAGTCATCCATATAGATAATGATACATTTACCTATTAAGTCTTTGAATGCAACATCCATTGTGCGTTGAAAGGTTGCACCAATGTTAATAAGACCAAATGGCACCCTCCGATAAGCAAATGTCCCCCACTTGGTAGTGAATGCAGTTTTCATTCTATCTTCATAACTAAAAGAACTTGATTATATCCCAAATAGCCATCCAAAAATGGCATCATATAGGATCCATTAATTGTTTGCAACACCTCGTCAAGAGAAGGAAGTGGGTAATTATCCTTCTCTAAGGCCTTATTTATATTTCTAAAATCAACACACAATCTAACCTCACCACTTTTCTTGTGAATAGAAACCAAGTTACCAAATCAAGTGGAATGTCGTATTGGAAATATTATCCTTGCAGACAACAAGTTTTGTACTTCATTGAAAATTAAGGGTTCAATTAAGGCATTGACCAGGTGTTGCTTTTGGTGAAAAGGCTTTGATTCTAGCTTCAAGGGTATGGTATGTGTGATCAGTGAAGTATCAAAGGTCTTCAAATCCTCGTATCCCCAAGCAATTTATGCAATTTCTTCTTTCAACACCTTAATCATTTTGTCTTTGATTTCCTCGGGGCAGGTTTTTCCTATATACACATTATTTTTTGGACCTAAATCAACCAAGTTGACAGATTCATACTTCCCTCCATCACTTTCTATCGACACTCTTTCATGAGCTTGAGGGTTAGAGTCAAAGATCCTTTCCAAGGCTACCATCCCCTTGGGAATGTCGTTTCTTTTCAAATTGAGTATCCCTTCTATATCACAATTCTTAGAATCCTAATCTTTGTGTTCTCTTTCTAATTCATCAATAATCTTCCCTTCAAAGACGTCTGAGCTTGCCAAGAAGGAAATTATATGCTGGTCATCATCAAAGACCTAAAAATTTTGGACATTATTTGGGATGACTGGGATCGAGACTAACTCCACCAAGAATCTCTTCAACTTGGAGTTCTGCATAGGTTCCAAAGTGCTAGTAGCAACAACAAGGGCATCCACAATCTAATTATCCTCTCTGGGGATCAACTTGATGCCAAAAGCATCAAAATCTTCTATTAAGTTCCAAACTCATCTCCTATATGCAACCAATCTCTTATTGTGGCATGTGTATTGACTATGGATTTGCTTGACAATAACCTCAGAATCTCCCATACTTGTGAGTTGTAACCTTCTTCTAATGAGAAAACATTTTTCCTCTAATTAGTGCTTCATATTCTACCACATTGTTCGTGTAGCCAAACTACAACTAGTATGAAGAAAAATATGTTTTCCCTTTCAGGTTGGTTAGTTCAACTCCAATTCCACTCCCTAATTTAGATTTAGAGTCATCAAATTTAAGACTCCAGAGTTGGTCCAGAGGTAGGACTTCTTTCTTTTTGGGGACTATAGGTGATTTCTTGCTAGAAGTGGGTGGTGGCTCAGACTAGTTTTCCCTATCCAGATTTAAATGCTATTGTGAAAAATGTTTATTAGAAGATTCACCTAGATTCAAAACCTATTCAGAAACTACTTCCTGAACTTCTTCTTGGATCACTTCACAATTTGGTATGTTTTTCAGCAATACCTTAGGCATTGGCAGGTCATCTGGGGAAGGTGTGAAAAACAAAGACTGAGATTCCTCAATATTGCTTTGTAGATTAGAACATAGAACCTGAGTTTTCTCATGTTGGGAAATATCTTCCTCTTGAGTGGGACTGGTTCTTGTCAGGATGATGGCATCCTTGGCTTCAAATGGAAATTTATTGGTGGGTGTTTCAGGGTGGTTTTCAAAAGTTTCCTCAGACTCGAAAAAATGGTTTAAAATATCAACACATGTTTGACATGTCAACTTAGAATGACTTTGGTAATGAATTATGCACTGATTAGGGAGTAGTAATCTCCATAGATCAACTTCTTTTCTTGAAACCAACCTATCTTGCTGCAATTTTCTAATTAGAACTTGCTAGTTGACCGTGGTCATGGGATCACTATGCTCTAAAGCTTGTAGGTTGTCAGGATTGATCATTGGAAAGGTCATGATTCCCTCCCTCTTGTATACTCCTATCTCAGTTTCGAAGTAAGCTACCTCATTACGACGGTCATACTCCATAATCATGTGTTTGAGACAGAGCTCACTTTCAATCCTTATTTGTGTTGCTACCCCTTTCCATGGTAGCCACATATGTCAAAAGTCCAAAGATAGATATCCCTCGATGCTTTTCATTAGGTCTTGGCTTAGAAGCGTGCCATATGTTTTGGGGATATCAACCACTTCAATATCCATATAAGTTTGGATCTGTGGATCAGATCCAACCTGCACATGAATATTTTTTAGTTCTAATACCACATTGACCTCACTTTTATCTAATTGAATCACCTTCTTGTTTGTTTGAAACGAATTCAAACCTAACTTCCTACAAATGGAGAAGGGCATAACATTACCTGATGCTCCAGAATCCAAGAGGTAGTTGTGCAAATTATTTCTAAAGATTCTCAAGCTTAGAAGGAATGGTGGGGTTCATGTCTTACCTTGATATAAGGTTGCATTCATTTCATTGGTTGGAGTCACCTTATTCTTTCCTTTTGATCAATCTTCTTCTTCCAAAGCTCTGAACACAATGTCCCACTTGGTAGGGAACCACTTCAAGATGTCAAAGAATGATAGTGAAGTCTTTTGTTTTTGCATCTCTACAATAAAATCAAACTCCATGTCATTTTTCATCTGATATTTAGGAACAAAAGATGAGTTACCTTATTTTGAGATTCAGGTGGCCCTTTTAGTGGTGGCGAGTTGTCTGCATTCTGACTGGGTGGAACCATGGTGTTTTGGGGGTAGGTGTGGTGAACGAGCCTTTATTTTGATTCCTCAGGAAATGACCTCCTTTGGATTGGAAGGCCTAGCATCATATACATCTTCTACTGGTTCATTTTCTTCTTGGCTAGGGAATGGAAGTTTTGCATCAAAGATGTCATAAGCCATGGAAATATCAATGGATCCACCAGACTTGTTGGGAGCACCTTGCAAAGGAGCATCAACCTATGAAATCTTGACCATCTTCTCCATTTCTAGGTAGTTAACCTCATAACGTGCTACAGTGTCATGCAACCTACAGGTCAATTTGTCATAAAATTGAGATCTACAACATTTTCAGTGTGTGGTTTGTCATCACTAGCCTGATAATTATGGGAAAATCCTCCATTGTTTGGTTGATTATTCCATCATTTATTGTTATTGGATCTCTGGTTGTATCCCCTATTTTGATTATGGTAATTTTAATTAGGGGAATTCTAGTTTTGGAAGTTCCTCTAGTTTTGATTGGTGTTCTGATTGGAATTCTGGTTAGAATTCTGATTGGAATACCCTCCCTAATTCTGGTAATTTTGAATTTGGTTCTGAGGGTTGAATTTGAGTTGTGCCATCTCATTAGTGACCTGATGCAATGTTTTCTTAAGGTTCTTCAACTTCATTTTCAAGTGAGTAGTATGCTCACTTTCTGCAGTGGTTGCAGTTGACATATGTGTCATGGGGTTAGATCCTCTAGCTTGATTATGAGAGTTTTTAACTTGTTGCGATGGGTCAAGAGTTGGGCCACTAAAGAATAATTATTGATATGGGGATTGTAACTCAGATAAGGTTCCATATGAAGAAAGAGACATCCATAGGACTCTATTAAACAATAGGGTAGTATTAGGTACTCGGGAGTACCCTAGAGGAGGGAAAACTCCTCCTAGACCTCCTAGAGGGATTGTTGTTGTAGTTTAATAGCAAGGTGGTAAACTTTGGAAAGAGAATTAATGTCATTTGCATTGTATGTTCTTTGGAAAGTTCAATCAAGGGATCTATGGCCTTCAAGTAAGCTTGGATAGCAATGTTTTCAGCCACCAGGTATGGATCTTGCAACCTCTTCTACATCCTCTAAAATCTAGTATTAAACAAGGGTAACGGTTCATGTGGCTCTTTCCTAATAGTAGTAAATTGGTGATATAATATTGTAGGATCTACATAGACCCTGAATTGGTTAATGAATGCATCCTCTAAGTTTTTCCAACTCAAGAGGGATCTAGTAGGTATATTCATATACCAATTATAAGCCATGTTTCCTAATGAATAAGGAAACAACCTACATGCAACATCATAGTGGGCAATCTGAGTATGGGTACATGCATTTTTGAATGCCTATATGTGCTCTTTACCACTTATTGATTCACCATGAGCGTACCTAGGGGATAATTTCTCTAGGTTCTTTCGAATTTTGTGTATGCCACTAGGAATGACTCCCACTAGTAAAGGATTGTTAGCAAAGAATGTTGTAGGTGGTGGTAGTGGTGGATTTGGTTGTGCCACCTGTGGTATTGGTGGAAACCCAAGTGGAGTAAGTGGTGGTGACAAGGTGGGATCAAAACTCTACAGGCTTTGGGTCTAACAAGGGTTTGAAGTTCAACTAAAGGTTATGTATTTTAAGCAGATCTAAGAACTCTTTCAAACTTTTCTAGTGAGAATGACCCAATTCAAGCCAGTTTGTTCATTCAGGCCCTCCTTCTAGCACCAAATTTGTTGATGGTCAAAGTAGCATATCAACATTAAACAAAATATTTTTACTCTATTTCTCCTGAAAAAGATAACTGATCTAAAACCACCTATCTTCTAAGGTCTCTGTAGTTGGTTCTCAATTGTGCTGGTGTGATTCAGTGGTCAATGCAATTGCAATATTCAAGGGGCTTACTAGTAAATGAATACAAACTACATCATACAAATTAACCTATGTTTGGGGGAGCGTAAATAAACAGAAGAAAGATAGAACAAGGCTTTAGAACAACAAAATATGAATTTAAATCTCTTTACATCCAAACATGTATCATAACAATGATTGTTTCCTCAACTAACCAAAACTACAAAAATGATGCAATGCATAGCATGACCTATACTATTGCATACATTCATAGTGCAGAATTCAATAACCATAACCATTCATCAAAGCTTCATTTCAAAATCAAAACACATCACCAACTCATTGCTAAAATTAATAGATCAATATATATAAATAAACTCCATTCATAGATAACTCAATGAAATAGTCTCAAATCTGGATTCTTCTATTGATTTGCATAAAATAAGAAACAATTATGCACAAAAATCACTAGAATATGAATGACTATGATTCATTAACATCATCACTTAACTACTAAACTTTTTGAAAATGACTAAAGTGCATAAACTAAAAAAAAAGTATCTCAAAGTATCTTGCTTGAAAACTTATAAAATCTTAAAACTATGACAACACTATCTACTATCTCTCTTCAGGTGGCTAATCCTTTCTTCAATCAGTTGAACTTTATGAAATTGAGATCCCTATTACATATAGACAATCTTTGCATCAATTCCTCTCAATCAAAAATTGAGATCCATCAATTAAGGAACAACTGGAACTGCATGAAGTGACTGCGTTGGCTGATCTTTAGTTCAATGATTCATGAATTTGTTACAAAAACCTGATGCACCAAGAGGGAAGGTAGAACTATTGGGGATCTCTAGTTGAAGTGAGGTAAAAATTCTAAAAATTAGGAGAGAAGAGAGGGAGTTATCAAGTTGACCCTGTCATTAGGTGTCCATTAGGAACTGAACATTCCACTACCACCTCATTCCTGCGTATTTTTCTCAAGAAGGTACTCATCATAGCTAGCGAACACTTGTTGGAGTATGTCTACATTAGGCCCATGTACCCATTCATCTTCAAATTTGATTCTTTTCAATTTTGTAGAGGCAAACTCTTGCATATCTTTCAATTTAATTACCTCCCTCCTAGAAGCGTTCACTTCATCCTTGATATCTATGAGTCTATCAAGAAAAAATTCATCATCATCCTACTCTTTCTGCATCGCCTCCTCAAACCTATGATATTTTTCTTATCTATGTCCACCATTGGAATGGCAGATTCAGCTATGACTTCACCTACATCTGTTAGTTTTGTGGAATGAAGGACCCTAGCCTTTTTCTTGGGCCTCTCTTTCTCTATTTCTTTCATCATGTCTTCCCAATTCAAATGCTAAGGTTGAACTATTTGTTTCTTTTCTAGGTTAAGTTTCAACCTTTTTGGAGCAATAGGAGGAGTTATCACTTGTGTGGAAGAAGTAGCAGTGGTAGAGGAAAGAGGTTGAAAATGGGTGGCCTTAGGTTGAGAATCAACCTCTTGTACCTGTTGTTGCTCCTTTTTCGCAGCTTCTTTTGCAAGCCTTTTAGTTCCATCCTTCTCCCTTTCTTCCTCTAATCTCCTCTATTCTGATAGGTCCTCTCTTTCTTTCAACATATCATCTCTTTGTTTTTCTAATTTTTTGACCTTATCCTATGCTTTCTTAGACTCTTGATCATGTTTAGCAAGTGCTTCTTCCTCCAACTTCTTAAGCAAGAGTTCCTCCTCATCCTTATTTCTTTGAGATTCCTCAACAAGATTGAACTTGTCCTCAAGGGCTTCTCTCTCTCTTCTTTGTTGAGATTTTTCTTCTTCCAACCCATGTATTTTCTACAACATAGCTAACTTATCTCTTTCTTCTTTAATCTTCAATTCTTGTTACTTTTGTTGCTACAACAAATCTTCCTTCTCCTTTTGTTTCCTTGCTAGCTCTTCTTCTTTAGCTTTAGCTTTAGATTCTTATTGTTTAGCCAACACATCAGCTTGTGCCTTGGCATCAATTTATATCTATTTGGAAAGTGTTGTAGCTTGTGCCTTGGCATTTTCTTCTCTCTTATCATCTTTAAACAACTTCCATTGATTGTCCTCAGTAAAAACATACTCTTCCTCAACAATTCCAACATTCTCTGCCGACACAGCTTTTCAAGGCTCATCATCTAACTATGTAGCCTCTGAATCAAAATTTCTATCATGGATCTTCACATCATTCTCTTTCCCTTTTAAATATTCAGCCTCCTTGTGAAGGATTCCAATGTGCATCTCATCAATAGGTTTCTCTGTAAGGGGAGGTTGAGTTGAGGTTTTACCTACAACAATTGTTGAAGTTCTAGGTTGAGATGAAATCTCTTCTCCAACAATCGAGGTCCTAGGGTGAGATGGGGTTTCTTTTACAATAGTTGTATTTCCTTCATCTTATGGTTTAGGGATATCTTGAGCCGGTATTGCTGGATGAGGCTCCTCCCCAAGGTTAGGAAGGAGAAACTCCAATGGCTCCTTAGGAGTTGTCCTATTCCTTTTTTGTACCCTTGGGTACTTACAACTTTCCTCTTCTTATAAGTTTGATCCTTTTTCTCCTTGATCCTCATTACCACCCACTAGATACTTCAATCCATCACCATCCTTGAAATTTTCTTAATATCAATGGACTCTTCCTCATCATAGTTTATTGGATCCAAGTCCTTGGTACCTATGTTTTCAGCCTCATACTAGGGATCCAAGGTTACAACATCATTTGATAAATTATTAGGAACATCTTTCCTCAACCCATAATCAATCATTAATGGGATGGGAAACCTTTCATAGTTCCTCCTTCTTACATCTTATTCATCTTGTAGATCAATGCAAAAAATTTCTAACAAATTGAAATGCTTCTCAAAATAGTAGGGAGAAAAGTATTCATCTTATGCTTAGGATCAAAATGCTTCCAAGAGGTATAGAAAATCAATTTCAAATAAATCAATTCATGAAAAATTTCCTTAGTAGCCACATTATGTGCACAACTATCCTCTCCTAACTTCATGGAAAATTTATGGCAACCAGTCTTACGCTTTACAACAAATTTAATATTGACTCCTATGACCCAATAGATGAATTCCATAAGGACAATTTTGTTACTGCAACATCTTGGAATTAGCAGATGAGGATGGCCATCAAAACCTACCAACCTAAAGTAAGTAAACTTGGGGTATTTGATGTACCAATATCCCCATTCTATAATGAACACCATGGCTTCCCTGCTTAATCTATACCCTGCATCACCTGTCAACCAGTTAATGATAACATAGAGAATGCATCATTAACCCTTCTATAGTGTAATTCTCATGTTTGCAAAGTTAGCTGATCATAATGATCCCACAATTTCTTCTATCCAAGTGCCTCTCCCAATACCCCAACTACATTCAAACCAGACAAAAATTCCCCTCCTTGTAGCTGCATACAGTACATAAGAAGTCATGAAGAAATTTTTTGTTTTCCCACTCTAAGCATTTGATTATGTAGGCTCTCTGAAAAAATGATTGGCCAATCAAATTGTTGCTTTCCATCCAAAATGGTTTGAATGAATGGGAACATACATTCCTTGAAGTGTGAAGAATCTCTCTTTCTGAACATTCTAGAAAGCATCATGATTATGTCACCAATCTCCTTACTGAAATTTGCTTTGTTTGGCTGATCAGGAAGCTTAGTCAAGGATTTCTTTTCCACCCTCATCCATTTCTTGTTCATGTGGGTCTTGTTAGCTTCCTTGTGGTTACTATATAATTGTAATTCCTTTGCTTCATTGAGTTGTTTGTGGTTTTGTGGTGTAGGTGCATCAAACATGAACCTTATCATTTGTGGAGTGAGATCAATGATGATATTCCCTTGCAGGTCCACACATTGCCTTGTTGCTAGGTTGTAAGCTCCTGCTACAGTAAGTATGAGCTCTAGACATTGAATTGATAGAGGAAAGAGGGAACCATGTGCCAATTTGGATTGGAGAATTATTTTTGTTCTCCCTATCACATCCTCTATGAAATTTTCTTCAACCAACTCTTCATAGTTGAATGGTCCTAAGTTTGTATTAGTGATATCAGCCCAGTTAGAATCAACCTTGTTGGTCGTAAGAGTGGGACTCTTATGCTTGTATCCCAAGGTGTAAGGGAGTTGCTCCACCTTTATCTTCTTAGGCTTTGTTGGCCTTGAACTTTCTACAACCTAGCCCCCTCTTTGAGAAGTTTCTTTAGACACTCCTAAAATTTTTCACTCCTACAAAACAATCCTATAGTTGATCAACAAAGACTTAGAAAACCATTACATTGATACTACCTTTCATATCATCCTCTATTCCTCCAAGGAAACTCTTCATACTTAGTCAAATTTTTCACTTACCAAAAGCGGAACCAAAAGAGAAACAAGAACAAAAATCCTTTTAACATAGGTGGGATCAATATTGGAACTAGGATGAGACTAAAACCGAGATTGAAATGGAAACTGGACCCACAACCAGCTGATGGTTCTAAGTTCATTTCCAACTCTAGTTCCGCTTCTCCCAAAAGAATAAGGGTGTACGCCAGAATCAATAGTCATGAAAAGTGGGATCATTTTGGGAATTGATTCTTATGCAAACACTTATGGGACAAGTTCATTTTCGGATCCGCTTCTACAAATTTATCACTCAAGCAAAGAACATTTTAAACACATGGTCACACCAAATTTAGACTTAGGTCACATGAAACCATAAGGAAACTTCAAATAAGGGATTCAACCTCACCCTTAATAGGAAAAAACTAGATTTGAACTTTTAAAGGCACAATATTGTAAAGGTCAATGCACAAACCCTAGTTTGCACAACTTGTCGATTCAGGAAATTAGGGCATCAAGAACTGAAGATGAAAATAATTGAATCAACATTGGAATAGGATCAAAGGGGTTGTTAAATAGATTCAAACACTTTTAAAGCACAAAAAACCCCTCAAAACAAAACCCTAGTTAAAACTAGGGCATGGAAGAATAGACACACCATCAAAATGAGGAAAGCGACAACAAAATGACAACAAATGGGAAAAGAAGAAAAATCAAAACATAAAATGGGAGGAAAATAGAACCAAACCAAAAATAAGTGAAACACAAACAAAAACACACAAAGATCTATGAGAGAAAGTCTCACAGATGCACGAATAACACAACAAATGAACGAGAAAAGCACAAATGGAATGGGAAAACCACCTACCTCAAAATACCACCATGAATGGTTGAAAATCTAACAAGAATCCGATCACCAATGCATGCTCACAATGAAATCATGATCCTCTCAAAGTTACTCAGGATTTGGCTTGTAAAAAATATTTTAGATAATGATTATGAGCTAAAATAACTTTGATTAAAGTTTAAAATCTAGTTCACATATGTGAGGAGGCTATAAGTAATGCAATAAATGTGGTTGGTCGGGAACAAAATCAGAACAAGAATGAGTATACCACCAATGTGCAAATCAAAGGCAAGGTAGACATGGAAGTGAAGTCATAATAGAACAAGAAACTTTACCCAAGTCTCTTATCTAATTCTGAATCTAGTTCTGGTCCCATGATAGGAAAAAGAAAACAAAGGGAATGGGGGTGGAATCAGAACCAAAATAGGACTTGGAACCTTTATAAAGTTCCAAGTTTGGTTTCGATTTTGGTTCCACTTCCAACAAAGGAACAAACACCGAAACAAGGACAATGACAAAAGAAACGAAAGGAAGGGGGACTGAAATAAAAAATTGACCCAGACAAGACACCAAATGAGGAAAAAACACAAAGGACACAAGCGGGAGCGAGATCGGAACCAAAGCTCAATCTAGAATTTTGCAAAGATCCAAGTTCGGTTCGATTTCTAGTTTCACTTCCACCAGGGAGAAAACAAAACACAAGGAAAGAAAAGACAATTCAAGGGAGAAACAGGCCCAAGAGTGCAAGGCAATCCAGAAAGACAAAGAAAACTAAAAGGGCAAGGGTGGGGCTGGGATGAAAACTAGACCTAGAACCTTTACAAAGTTTTGAGTCCAGTTTCCCTTTCAGCTCCACTTCCACCAAACGAAAGGAACAAGGAATTAGGAGGAAAAAGAGAAACTCCTAAGGACTGAACAAAAACACCAAGGACAAATAAACACAAGGGAGACCCATTTTGAACAACACAAAATGGGGTGGTTATACAAGGCATAATAGGTACAAATAGAGGAATGTCACAAAGGGAGAGAGAGGACATCAAACAAAATGTCATGGGGAATCACATTATGCACACACAATCACACAAAATAAAATAAAAAAGAAAGAAATAATGAAAAAGACTAGTAAGGCACATGCAAGTCAGCCTATGAGTAGGTCATCCACCTCCCAGTCTCATTATTTATAAGCAAAAGATGGACAACAAACCTAAGGGACAATGACAAGTGCATTACTAGGGAAAGGCTATCTGCTTCTTTCCCAATTGAGTGCAAGACAAGAATGAGCCGAGGTAGGTGATGGGAAAGATCATGTAATAGTGAGAATAGAATATTCTACAACTATTACATGAAAATGGGTTTTGAAAGATTATGCTATGCATTCACTCGATGGAAATCATTGCCATCGAAGTGAAAGTTTTTCAATACTAACTTAAATGCACAACACTCATCAGTGTTATGTCCAAGGGTTCTTTGGTATCAACAATGTGGAATTTTTGCATCCTTAGGATATAGTAATAGTATATATTTCATCAGTGGTAATGTTATAAGTTCTTTGTTCAAAATAAATTATAGTTTCCTTTCACTTTCAGCTAGTAGATGAAGGGTTTGTAGTTTTTGTAATTTGTTTAAGGCCTTTTGTGCTTGGTAGATTCACCAACTTCTCTAGATGGGATTAGGGAAGGAGGTCTTGAGATGATCTTATCTTTATCCTTGTTATTGTTATGAGCCATTGGTTATTCTTTAGAAAGAAGGACATTCATATCAGGAGGAGAATCGAAGATCACCATACCATCACTATGAAGCCTTAGATATTCTTTAGGAACACTTATGTTGTGAGAGGGATCTTGATATCCTAACCCCTTTATGTTTTCATTAGTTGGTATTTGCTCTAGGATTTGGTGGATCTCATGTTTAGTCGTGGTATCACATCCTTGTTTACTCAAGATTGTGAATCCTTTTCCATATGTTTCTTCGAGATTGATAAGAGTGTTTGTTACTTTGTTATCATAGAATGGTTGAATATTTTCTTGTGTAGAGAGACTAGGTTCACCTATTGTAGGGAACTTAAGTTCAACTTTTGTTTCAAGATGTAAGTAACCAAAAAATCTTAAGAGGTGGTGTCATAGGGTGATTTGGTTGTTTCATGGATGGATAAAAGGATGTGTTAGCTTCAAGGTTGTTAATACAATCATTTAGGAACTTATTCATGTTGTTATCATCTTCTCTGATGATTTCAACATCATGAGGAGGACATGCATTAGGAGTTGAGTGAGCATGATTGAGTTCAATTTCATTAGGGTCATTTCCAAAATCACAACTTGACACATCCACTAGGGACTTTAATGACATCCAAATCTTGCTAAAGCATATATGCATGATGAAAATTTCAAATTCTAAACTATTCAAAAATGTGAAATGAAATGCTCTAGATGTAATTTTGACTTCCTAGGAATGCACAAGATGAACTTAATTGAATTAGATGCAATGAAATAGATGAAACATAAAGTATGTAAACTAAAATAGAAAGGTTGTAATAGCAAACAAAAACTTAGAAATTGAACTTTAAAAGCCAAAAAATGTAGTGCAGAATATGAAAAGGGACTGATTCGCCCAAGGTGGCGAATGAGTCCTAGTGATGATTTTTTTGAAAATTTTTAGAAATTTTTAATTTTGAATTTTATGCTTTTTATGTTTTTTGATCTATGTATGAGATGCAAATGTAGAATTTGAATGATTTTGAATGAATTTGAATGCAAAAATTCAAGCTAAAATGAGCTTTCACTAATGTAAAATTTGAAACCGTAGAATGCAAGTTAACCAATACAAATCCTAATGCAATGTTAATGCAAGCTAAATCTAGGATGAAAATGCACTTCAAATCAGAATTATGATGTTCTAAGGGTGGGTTCATTGAAATGGATCCACTAAAAAATGGGGGATAGGTTGACCAAGTGATATCACACCCACATTCCAAGATATTCTAATCAAGGATAACACTAGAGATCTCAATGCAAAAGGGAAAGAGATCTTGCAATAGGGTTGTCCTAGGATCTGAATATGATCTAATGAGGAGTTCACCACCGTGTGTAAACTTGGAAAAGACAATGAAATGAAAGGTATAATGAAAAACCCTAATTGAATGCAAACTAATACTAAACGACCTAGAAAGGTAAATGAAATGCGGGTATGTGCAGGATTATCATGGAAAAAATAGGCCCTTAAGTGGCAAAAAATTCAGAAAAATCAAAGTTAGGCAACTTTACATAAAAATTTGAATAAGTTATCTATATTATTTCAAAAATATGTAAGAATAGAATCTGTAGAAAATTGAATGTAGTTTTTAAACTATTAGGTTTATTTAAAAAAAAAAAAATCTATTTGGTGAAAATTTGAAATTTCAATGTAGTAGTACTTAAATTTCAGGGAAAAAATAAGAAGTAGGTGTTTGTCTGACCACCCTAACCACAATAAAATGATAATTTTTTTAATAATATTTTAGATATAAGTAGAGAACTCATGTCTTGATGTGATGCATATTTTTTTGTAATTTCTTTCCAAGTAAATAATTAATTATGAATTTTTTATTACAACTTTTAAAAAATATAAATACGATGTCTAACCACCTTAACTTGGTCAAAACTTCATGAAATTCATTCTTTTTAATCCTATAGTATGCAAAGCATAAAATGTGATACCATTTAAAAATTATAGATGTTTTTCAATCAACCTATCAATCAGGACTTTAGTCGTAATTCAAATAGAAAATGAATAAAAAATATTTATTAAAATCAAAGTAAAGAATAATTTATATTGGTGGAAAGTTGAGAATCTCCTTTAGAAACCCTTTTTTGTTTCATCAATTTTGGGAAAAAAAAAGTTGTTAGCCACATACCCTACACATACACATCATATCGCCACTTTTTTGCCCAACATGATCCTACACATACCCATGCAATAGAAAAATATAAAACAGAAAGTGTGCACCTAGAAATCCAGAGAAGGTTGAGTGGAGATCCTAAACACTAAAAAATATTCTTTTATTACTGACTGGGACTCATTCGCCAAGTGGGGGGAATCAGTCTATTTTCTGGGAAATTGTGGAGTAACAGGTTTCTGCCAAAAAGGTATCCAAATCTACAAAATCTTGAAATCTGTCTGGAAATGGGACTCATTTTCTAGAAGTGGTGAATTACTCTAGTTAAGATTTTCTAAAGCTTCAAAGGTTGATCCTACTCTTCTCTATCTGCTCTATCCTTCTTGACAAATTTCTAAATCCAAATCTTCGATTTGCAACTTGTAGATGATCTCCAATGTTCTCCTAGGCTTGATCACAACTTTGAAAACTTGAATTTTTTTTCCAATCTTTCTCCTTAGGAAATATATAGCCTAAACCTGCAAATCACACAAAAAGGAGAGGGAAAAATGTTGTGGGGTTGTAGATAGGGGTTTTCCTTGGTCAAACCCCTTGTTGGTAAATAAACCTTGAAATGAAATAAAATATGAATGGAGAATGATAAATGAACAAATAGCAATGTTGCAACTCACCAAACCCTAGCAATAAGGTGCTGCAAATATGCTTGAAATTGCTGAAATGTATGTGGTTCTTGACTCTTGTTTGAATGATGTTGATCTTGCTTGAAACACTTGCTTGAATCATAAACCCTACATCACAATTGTTAGCACAATAACAAAACATGATGGATGAAATTTTTGACATGGTGATTGATACTTGAATGCTGCTCTAAATTTTTTGATAATATGCGCTTGAATTTTCTTCAATGCTCTTGTGAATGCTCAAATTGTTTTGTAAACTCTCTTGAATTATAGGTCAAAACATGAGTGAAAGAACCTTGTATTTATACTTAATTATTCAAGAATTCCTAAAATTACAACACTACAAGCCAACATCAGATCTAGGAGAATTGAATCCCACCAGAAATTTGAATTAAATTTGATTTTGGGCCACATGGGACTCATTCACCCAAGGTGGTGAATGAGTCCCAATAGGCATAATTTATTGGACCAAAAACCAAAAGTGCTTAGAAATGTGTAAAATTTGGTATGGGGCCAAAGGATCCAGGTGGGACCCATCTACGCAAGGTGGCGAATGAGACCCAAATCACTAAATTTGGGTCGCACAAGCTAGAAACACTTGAACTATGATTGGTTAACAATTGGTGTTGGGATTATCCTGGAAAAGATGCAATAAATGAGGCTTGTGGATGCAAAATAGGGCCAATTAAAGCATAAGAAAGCCCAATTATTAATGAAAAGCCTAAAGAAATGTGAAAATGTGTTACAACACTTTACAACACTCAAATAAGGCAAGATTGAGGTTTATTTTGATTAAAAATAGGTTTATTAACTCTAATTATTTTGATAAAACCCTAGAAAAGTGTCAAACTAAAATACAACACTTCACAACACTTTAGAAAGGTGTCATTAAAATCCATTAGTTCACAAGGCCCTAGGACTTAATGTGAATGTGTTATCCACATTACAACACTAAATCAAGGAAACATTAAGCCAAAATCACAAGGAGGGCCCAAACAAGCCAAAAAAAGTAGAAGGGTTACTTTTTCAGTGACTCCAAACCTAAACTCTATTGTATTATTGTATTAATCTTGGTATGATCAATAATTTATTCTCCTCTCTTAAAATGATTACACATTGGGTATATATATAGGGGCATGTCCCTTAGAACCACATAAACCATTTATACTATCATGCACAAATTTTCTTATAATTAATTTAAATATAAGTCAAGCTTATATCTTAATATACATCATGTCCCTAAATACAAGCTATTTATTATTATCTCCATACCCTCAGTTATATGTGTGTGCATGATAATTAACCATTCACTCTCTATCTTTATGATGAGGGCACAACCTAAGACTTAGAAAATAACCCACAAACAAGAGAATAATTTTATTATTTAGAAAATGGAGCTTCTTACATGTAGAGGATCTCAAATCCCCAATTTCTACAACACATGCAAGTTACAGATAGCTACGGAATAACCCTTTCGCAATATGCGAGCTTGTCCCAAAAAAGTTACCCAAAAATTAGAAACCCACCCATAAATAGATCTCCTCATTAGTTTGGAGCCAAAACAACATTCAAATTTGAGTTTAGGCGGTTCAGCGCCAAAAATTCACAACATGAAGTTCAAATTTCAAAAGAGCATTTGCAATTGTATCTTCTAGAAAGTGCGCCAACTTCCCGGGGCCATAACTTTTGATCCGGGACTCTGATTCGTGAACCGTTTGAACCATTGGAAAGGTATCGAAGTGAATAATGCGCTTGAAATTTGCTACACCAATTTCATCAAGTTTTGGGGCTGTTCTAGAAACTCTAAGTGCCTCAAATCTAACTCGGAAAATTTTCAGGTGCAAATATGGGAAACTAAAACTACAATATCTTTCAACCTGGAACAGAAAAATAAAACTATAAATTGGGAATTTCATTATGACGAAAAGGGTATCCAAAAAATGTAAAAACATCTAAAAATAAGAAATTGAAATTTAACTATTTTGGGTGATGCAAGATTGCCTTTACACCACCGGATGCTCCTACATCGACACCTGTGGTAATTTGAGAAGTGACCCCGTCACGTCTCAGATGGTGGAGGAAAACCAAAATGGTCAACCTCTGCCTTAGGCAACCAGGATGAATCTTCAACATGCCTTCCTTTCCATTTCACCAGATATTCTTCATACAACCTGCTCCTCGGTAATTCTTCCCACACCACTATCTTGATTTCTTCAATCTCCTCCTTTCTGAAGTAGGTGCTGGAATCCCACTATTCCATCGTTGGTACTTCCTCTCCGTGCCACCTTCATGATATACTCTATCAAATCTAAAAATGTTGAACATAGGGAAATGTTGAATCCATCCAAAGAACTCTACCTCATATGCATTCCCTGAATCATGCCTCTTCAAAATTTTACAGGGACCGAACTTCTTCATCTTCAATTTGTTAAATGTTCCCACTGGAAACCTTTCTTTCCTCAAGTGGACCATCACTTCATCCCCAATCTGAAACTCCATATACCTCCTCTTTTGATCTACCTTAGCCTTATACTGCATATTCATCTTGTTAATATGTTCTCTTACCTTCTCATGTATATCCTTGAAGTGTTCTGCGAAATCTTCAGCTTCAAGCACTTATTTTTTCTCTTGGTCCATCTTCCTCAATTCTGGAGCTGTTCTGTGGCTACCTCCATACACAATCTGGAATGGTGATCTACCAGTGCTTCTGTTGACAGAATTATTGTAACAAAAATTTTCCTAGGGTAAAATCAAGTCCCATCCCTTGGGTTTATCTCCTACCAAACATCTCAAGAGGTTACCTTAGACTCATGTTAACAACCTTTGTCTACCCATCTATTTTTGGATGGTGTGCAAAACTAAACTTCAACTCTATCTTCAGCTTCTTCCACAAGGTCCTCCAAAAGTCTTTTGTGACCATGTAGCCTCACTCACTTTTGAAGAACAAGTCAACAATGTGGGATCGATCATGGGTCTTTTTGACATGAATGAAATGTGCCATCTTCAAAACCTATCAACCACCACAAAGATCTAATCATTCTCGCTGTGTCCTTTTGGCAAAACCAAGAACAGTCCATACTTATATCCTCCCATGGCCTCTCTGGTACATGTAAGGGCTGATATAAGCCTGTATTTTGGCTCACTCCTTTAGCCATTTGACATACCTTGCAACTTTGTACAAACTTCTTCACGTCCTGTGACAACTGAGGCCAATAATAATGCTCACTGATAATGGCAATGGTCTTATCCTGACCAAAATGTCCTGCCATTCCTCCACTATGCTTCTCCTTTATCAGGTTCTCCCTCATGGAACTCCTCGAGATACACAATTGACTTCCTTTAAATAACATGCCATCTTGGATTATGAAATCCAGCCACCTTGTCCTGTCCACTATAACAGGTTCCTTACAAGATTTCCAAGCCTCTACAAAATCGATCTTCCGTGACACAAAGGTCTTGAGTTCATTGAACCCAACCACTCCAATCTGCATCTTTGTCATCAATGTATGCCTCCTACTTAAGGCATCTGCAACCCCATTTGACTTCCCACTCCTATGTTTCAAAATAAAGGTATAACTCTGCAAAAATTCTACCCATTTTATATATGCCTCTCGATGAATTTTCCTCGACTATTTAGGCAGGTACCGTATACCGATGATTAATATATAGAACAAATTCCTTCGAAACAAATAATGTCTCCATTTCTTTAATGCTTGAACTATTGCATAAAATTCCTGATCATATACAAAATACTTTCTCTTGGCATCATTTAACTTTTCACTGAAATAGGCAATGGGCTTACCTTCTTGGCTCAACACTGCTCCAATGGCACAACCACTAGCACCACAATCCACCTGAAACACCTTGTTGAAATCTAGGAGGGCTAGAATAGGTTGCTCTGCAACCTTCTGCTTCAACAGTTCAAAACTTTTTGCCACTCCAGTGCTCCACTTGAATTCTTTTCTATCCCTTCTCATTGTTTCAGTTAGGGGTCCACAAATACTACTGAAATTTCTAATGAACTTTCTATAATAACTAGCCAAACCATGGAAAGATCTCACCTCAGTAGCAGTTATTGGGGTAGGCCATTCTAGAATAGCCTTCACCTTCTCTGGGTCCATCTTGAGACCTTCTGCTAAGACAACAAACCCCAAGTACACTAACTCCCTCTTCACAAAACCGCACTTCTTCAGATTAATACACACAACAAAACTTCCTGTAAATTTTTAGTACCTTGTTCATGAGCCGCATGAATGTGCCTGCATTTGTTAGTCTAAAAAGGCATGACTAACCACTGCATGCACTCCCTCTTTGGTCTTGAAGTCGTGATTCCATTCATCTCCTCTCAATCCAACTGTGATATCCACTTTTAGATCAATCTTTGTGAAGTAATCGAGCTCCACTCAAATACCAATGTCATCCATCCTTGGCAGGGGAAATATGTACTTGATTGTTATCTTGTTTATGGCTCGAGAATCTGTACACATCCTCCACTCCCCATCCTTCTTTGGTGCTAGTACTGCAGGTACTGCACATGGACTCAAACTCTCTTGTATCAAACCCTTTCTCAACAACTCTTGAACTTGTCTATTCAACTCCTCATTTTCTACTGGAGTTATTCTATGAGCTGCCTTATTTGGAAAACTGGCTCCAAGAATCAAGTCAATTTGATGACTAACCTTCCGTATTGGTGGTAAACCCTCAGGTACATTATTAGAAATAATATCCTGAAACTCATCCAACATCCTAGAAACTTCTTCTGGATCCTTCTCACTATCCTCCTTACTCACTCTAGGAATCAATGCATAACACACACACTCATGCTTCATACCTTATAAAAATTTTCTTCCATTTACATAACAAATTCTAGCACTACTGCATACCTTTTCTTCGATCTCCTTCAGGGGTTTCAACTTGTGACGAACCCCATCCTTTGTCAAGGAATAAGTGTTTGCATGGCCATCATGTATAGCCCGCCTATCGAGCTGCCACGGCCTCCCCAACAACATGTGACATGCATCCATGGGGATGATATCACAGAGTACCTCATCATGGTAGTTCTCGATCTTGAACTTTACTAGGCACTGCTCATTGACCAAAACTTTGTGGTTTTTCTACAACCAGGCAATCTGATACAGATGCGGGTGCTTTTCCCTCTTCAGCTTCAACTCAGGACCATCTCCTCCTCACACTAGATTATTATGCCCTAAATCGGCCAATAACAATAATGACATTCAACATTTTCCCTTCACACTTGCACCTTGTGTGAAATGATTCTTCCCTCCTGCTATGGTTCCCTTTTCCTTAGTCACCGTGGCTCTCCCTAATCACTAGGGCTTCTCCCCTTAGCATTATCCCATCGTTCGCCAGATTGGGCCTCCCCATTCCATGCACAACCCTTGCATGACCTTCTTGGCTTTTGTCTCACCTTGGTGTTGTGGACATTCATAGGCTCGGGACATGCCCTTCTTTCACCACATTGGAAACATGTTCCTCATTGAAACGACCTTTTCCAGATCCTTGTCCATATCTCCTTCATCCTCTACCTCTTTGATCACCACTATTTTGATCATGAGGGCAGTAGAAGTTGTCATTCCTTTTGCTTCGAATGGTACCCACATCTTAACTTTTCTTTTCATCATCATTTCGGCTTCCCGGGTTGGGTCTTCCAGTAACGCCTTCCACTTTGATCCTCCTTATCCTTCTTCGCCATATTATCAAATCTTGTTCTCTTCCACCTTCAAAGCAAACTATCATATTCTCAATGGTGTCATTCTAACTAGGCTTAACTCTCCTCGAATGTTCTAATAGAATCTATTAAGATATCTGCTACCTTTCTCCTTATTGGCCTCCTCTATGTGACTCCTATTTCATGATTATTTTATGAAAATATTCAAGATAATCTTCACAGATCTGCTTACTTGCTTCAACCCTGCAATTTCTTTCAATGTATCTAACTCTCAGAGTCCACTGTATGAACCGCTTCTTCAGCTTTCTATGCATCCCATCCGGTGATATTGCCTTTTCTCTTCGGGATTTCTTCCAACTGGACCTCTCTTCCACCAAATACCTGCATGGCTCTTCAAATTTCATTTTCTCAAAGTTAACCCGATCCGGGTCCTCTATTTCATACTAAAATATTCTTCTAGCTCGCTTGATCCGTTTTGATCAACCTCCTGGGTTCACTTCTGGAATAACTAGGGACTTCTGCTCTAGGTCTTTTCCCGATCTTAGAAATGGCCCTTATTAGCCACATTTGGTCTTGATCAATTTCTTCTTCTTCCTCTTCTACATTTGAACTTTCTTCCTCTCCTTCATCCTCACTTTCCTCCCTCGGGTTTAACCCTCTTCTCAACTGCTCTTGTAATGCATCAATATGTCTCTGGAGGGCTACCAGTGCATCTCTTCCACCAGCATTTATGCCCCCTCGACCACCTCTGGCACCACCACACCTACCAGGCATCACTCTTGGAGGCATCTTTCTTGACCTTGACCCACAACCACGGTCCTAGTGCGAACTGCCTCACAATTGGTGATCTGTCCACATGCTCAAGAAAACCCAGCTCTGATACCACTTGATGAGGGTGTAGCCCGAGACTTAGAAAATAACCCACAAATAAGAGAATAATTTTATTATTTAGAAAATGGAGCTTCTTACATGCAGAGGATCTCAAATCCCCAATTCTACAACACATGCAAGTTATAGATAGCTACAGCACTACCCTTCGCAATTTGTGAGCTTGTCCCCAAAAAGTTACCCAAAAATTAGAAACCCCGCCATAAATAGAGCTCCTCATTAGTTTGGAGCCAAAACAACATTCAAATTTGAGTTTAGGCGGTTTGGGGCCGAAAATTTACAACATGAAGTTCAAATTTCAAAAGAGCATTTGCAATTGTATCTTCTAGAAAGTGCGCCAACTTCTCGAGGCCATAACTTTTGATCTGGGACTCCGATTCGCCAACCGTTTGAACCGTTGAAAGGTATCAAAGTCAATAACGCGCTTGAAAGCAAGTTTCGGGGCCGTTCCTGGGAACTCTAAGTGCCTCAAATCTAACTCAGAAGATTTTTAGGTGCAAATCTGGGCAACTAAAACTGCAATATCTTTCAACCCAGGAACAGAAAATAAAAACCATAAATTGGGAATTTCATTATGACAAAAAGGGTATCCAAAATGTAAAAACATCTAAAAACGAGAAACTTGAAATTTAACTATGTTTGGGTGATGCAAGATTGCCCCTTACACCACTGGATGCTCCTGCATCACTTTAGGGAGGCACTAATCTATTTTTTTTGGTTCAAACATACATTGAAATTAAGAAAATACACTTAAAAGTATAACTAAATTTACATGAACATTCCCTATCACTCTCATTATTACCTTTCAAAGAGAATTCCAAGTGGTTATATTATTTCTTGTTCTTTTATTTTATTAATCATTTAATTTTTTGAAGTAGGAAATATCACTACCAATGATATTTAAATGTTTCTTAGTGGGGGCCATCCCAAAAAGGCCTAGATGATTTTAACTTCTCATCATAATTGTGTTGTGCATTTTTGTTTTTTCTTTCTTAATTAATTTTATGGTTGTGTATAATTTAAAAAGGTTCAACACTTAAGATTTGATTTGTACTAGCATATATCCTTGTCTCACCTATAAATTCCAAATGGTTATTCATAGCACCACATAATTATAATTATAGTGTAGATTTTATTATGGTCTATTGTAATTTGTAAGTATCCTAAAGTACAATATGTCCCTAGATATAAGTTATGCATTATTATCTCCTTATCCCTACCTATATAGATGCATTATACTTAATCATACACTCTTTTTCATGTACACTCTTATCATATATTATACACACTTGTATGATTATTATTTGGAATTTAGAGATACCTTGCATTTTTAAATGATAATTTAGATTTCCTATGAAGTTATTCAAATTTAATCCTCATCTCAATAATTATTAAAGAATTCAAGATTTATGTATTTATATGCTTACATTACTTTTACATGTGAATGTTTCATTAGGATATTTTAGTACCACTTTTTTTATAGGAATCTTTTTATAATCCTACTCTCTCCCTTTCTCCCTTCTTTTCATAGATAGTTGAATGAACTTAAAAAATTTCTTATTTTTATTTCATGATGAAAGTTACTCATTGCTCATATTTTCTATTTTTTATAATTTCCTATGGAGCATCTTACTAGAAAAATGGTTATTGCATATTTACTTTTAGTGAAATAAAATAAGTACATATTTGTTTTTTTTTTTGTTTTAATTAAATGTAGATCTTTGTATTTATATAGATATGGTTGATGATTAGGGATCACATCATTCCACTCAATCTCAAGAGCAAGCTGAGGTTGGGTCTAATTTTAATAATGATAGAATTAGGAGATTAGAGAATTCTTTGAGATTTTTGGACCAAACAATACAAAACCCCCCTAATCTCCCTAATAGAGATAGATTAGTTAGGATTCAACAAGAGATCACACATATGATTCACATGATTCAATCTTATAATCCTTATGATGAGGTCATCATTGAGTAGTTTTATAGGTCCCTTTCCAGCAGTGTTATTAGTGCTATGAAAATTGATTCTATCTCTCATAGAGTTTCACAACATAATGTGCAGAGCATGTTCCCTTATTATATGGGACAAAATAAAGTTAGAGGATATGTTGTTACTAGATGTATAGATGAGCTTGTTGCTCCATTTATATATCTTAGATGGTTGGTAGCCCATCACAAATGGCCTCATAATGATGAGTTTCCACTTTATTTTTGCAAACAATTATATGCTGAGTTTAATTTAGGGTTATATGTGGATTACACATCCATTCCTTCACATGTTGGACAGGGAAAAGGGAGGTTTACTGACAAATCTCAACTTAGATGTGCAAATTTTCCACCGACCGTCAACAAGATGGCATTAGTTGGTCCAAACCTTTTGGTTCTTCCAAAATGTTTGGAACTAGAAGCAGTAGGAAGTGTGGCAACATCACCTACTAGATCCAACCTTTTTGATAGTATTGCCACAATTGCTACTCAGATCGATCAGATGTCATATGATCATGTAGGAAAATACTTATTATGTCCATGGATTAGCCTTCCTCCCACTAAGGTTACATCTACCAATTATGATACCTACATTCATGCAAAGCTACCATCATTGTCAGATGTGGCCCAAATGAGTAAATCCACTCTACATAATGTGTGTTTGGTTTCCATTGCTGATTTACTATCATCATGCTAGTTCATCAGTGATGAGTATGGGATTCCTTTAGATACTATATCATCTCATATTAGAGGAAATTTTGGTAGACAGTCGGGTTAGGGTGAGGTGACTTCACATGATGATCAACATATTCCAGACTAGCCTACAGTCCTTGCACAACATCGGGTTGAGGTTACTGCACCTGATGTACATGGCACATACAACTCACTTCTCTTTGAAATTGGTCCTTTACCTGATACAGGTGTCCTTGATGTGACCATACATTTTTGTGACATTAGTGGGATTGGTGGAGTGCTCCAGGGTGAGACGTAGGTACTTTCAAATAATTTATATATTTCTCGTTGTAAAAATTCACATGTATATTAAATAAAATTGACTTTAAATTAGTTCTCACTCTTCATTGAAACCTTGTATTTGAAAATTTGTAGCAATATGAGGATTTTTCATGGTTTGGAGATTTGGAGCATGTAGACAATCCTATGCATGGTACATTTGAGGTACATTTATAATATTTAAAGTACTTGATACATTCAGACATTGAAAGTACAAAAAATTTAGATGAATTTACATTTACACATGCACATTAAATTAATTAATGTACTTTCTTGTGTAGGGAGGTGGATTAGGACATGGATTGATACAAGGATCGAGAGAGGCATCAAGCCATGGATCCAGAGAAAGATCAAGACATGAATCTAGATAGGGATCATGAGAGAGATCAATCCACAGTCATACTAGGCATCCTCCACTTTGACTTGTTTTGCATATAGAAACATGATTTGTTATACATTTTATATTGTGATTTGTCACATCATGGTTCTTAGATCATGATCTTCACATTATATTCATTTTACATTATGGTTTCACATTATGGTTCATCTTATTATGTTTTGTAGTATATACATTTTACATTATGGTTTCGCATTATGGTTCATCTTATTATGTTTTACAGTATATACATTTTACATTATGGTTTCAAATTATGGTTCATCTTATTATAGAAATAGAAATTCTTGAAGCTAATTAGGGTTTTGAGTTGGGAAACTTTAATATTCTTGCTCACTTTTAATCTATAAAAAAATTGAATTAATTGAATTATTTTTGGTTCAATAAGGTAGTTGGGAATGGTAGGTTGAATAATCAAGGCTTTACAATGGTTGTTTTCATGGGTGGGTATAGATAATTTGTTACATGGTTTCAACTTGATTTTTTGTTTTGTGAAATTTGGCTTGGTATTTGTTTTTAATCAATGTGTAAGCTCTAAATTGTTGAGTTATATGTGTTTTAGGATATGATCCAAGTGCTTTGTCCAGTAGCATTTGCATCTTAGGATTTTGGATATGTTCTAAGGATAATTTACCAACTATGTTCTAAGGGTTTTGACAACTATTTACACATCAATTATTTAACATTTAACAATAAACATAATATTAATATTAAAAAACTCTAAAATAATCATATTTTTATTTAATTTTCAAGTTGCATTAAAATTTAAGAATAGGTAACTTCCACATTCACTATAAATTCACTCAAAGTTATTGTGTCATCTTGCTTGAATATTGTTAGCATGAATATTTTCACTTTCTTAAGTTTACTTAGGGTTAATAGTGCATTTGTTACTCAAGGTAGTTTTTTCCTGTACTGGGAAGTTTCTCACCCGTCGCCTTTTTTTATGCCTTTTAAAGGACCCTTGTACATTATTTTTTTCATGTCTCTTAATACATTTTCTTTTCACTCATGATGAAATAGCATCTCATGTTGCTTCTCTTTCATGAAGGTTTATTTTGGTGTGTAGTTGCTCCTAGGTGCTCCAACATGGTATTAGAGTAGTTCTACTGCAACCACCTTCCCTGAGAGTTTTTCGCCAGGCATGATTTGAAGGAAAATTGGTGGAATTTTCTTTGAGGCATGATTTCAAGTGGCTCATTCTTTTGTTTGTGGAGGATGAGAATAGATTGATGTTTCTATTGTTTATTGCAATATGGATGCAACGTTTCTTCTATTTCTTGGTGATTTCATTACTACTTTTGAGAAGGGGTATCAAATTAATTGTTGGTTGTTGTGAGGGGGCACCATTTACATTGCTTGAAGGCATGAAACATCAATGCAGCCTAAGGCATATGAAGAAGTAGATTTTCTGCTCTAGGAGGTAGAAAATTTCTCTATGTTGGAGAGGCACAATTTTTTCAAACTATTTTTTTTTGCATTAGTTTGATCAAGGAGGGCATAGATTTATGCTTGAGGCATATTTTTCCTGAAATCTACACACTGGCAGAAGGTTGTGATTTGCATTCTTGTTTAGAAAAGGCATGAAAGACTCATATGCAACAATATTTTTTGTGCATTTTTTTCATGGTGGTTGTGAATCCTTGCTACAAAATCTGTGTTGGAGAATGATTTTATTTTTCAATCGATAACCTTATTTGAGATGCTAGAATGATTGAGGGGAGCGGTGTGAAGTTTTTGGTGTTCTTTTTCAGTTTTGTTTGGCATTTGAAGACCACAAAGGCACTTGGGGAATCTTCATTGTATTGGAATTTTGAAATATGATGAAGGAATTTCACAGAGGCCATGATTCGATCCTATAGAGGCACATTTAGACTAAGTGCTTTGGAGGACTTGGCATTGGAATTTCCTCATGAGAAAACATGAATTTCTTGGATTTTTTTCAAACTTTGTATTCCCTAAATGTTTATGGTTTCCTTCATTTTTTGGGTGTAGAGGATTATCTCACATTTGTCAGAGAGCAGTCAAATTTATTCTTTTATACTCTAGTACCTCTATTGCTTTGTGAGTTAAGGCTCGCATGTGGTATTGATTATACCTACATTGGAGACTTCTTCTAGTGTGGAGAATTTTCTATGGTTGGTGGTAGAATCTTGTTGCATGGTGTGATTGCAGCTTGATTGAGGTACTTCTCTTTTTTGAAATTTTTTTCCCCCAAAATTGCAAGTTTAAATTTTTCCATCTATTGTAGCCTAAATACTTGGTTAGTTTCTTTCTCACAATTATCTTTTTTTGGTAAAATTTTGGGGAATTGCAAATAATTAGTTCTATTCAGTTTGGGGGGGGTATAAGTAGCATGTTGGTTCCTTTGTGTCATTTGCACATCATGTTAGAACCAAAAATTGAACCACCTACCCCACACAACTACCACACATGGAAATTCAAAATATTCTAGTTGTTGCAATCTCAGAGGATTAGGAAAATGTTGGATGCTGAACAACCTAAGTTCACTAAGGATTTTGAGAAGTTTGTTCATAGAAACAAAAGGGATGAGGCTAGAGGGCTCATAGGTCTCCATGTTTCCAATAATTTATTGTTTCACATTGCTAAATGTAAGACACCTAAAGAAGTATTGGATAACCTTAATGAGTTGTATGGGAAAGTAAACTAGTTCAAAATCTTGTAACTTGAAGTTGATCTCACCTCTCTCTCACCAGATGCCTTTCTCACTATTTAGGATTTCCTTGCACAGTTCAAATTGATCTTGTCACAATTGAAAGGGTGTGGTCATGCTAAAAATGATGATGAATGTATCTTCCTGATTTTTTGAAAAATTAGAGGTCATTTTCAAGTGTTTGCCTCTACCTTCTATTCTACTATGGATTCCATGGGAGAAGACTATAAGATGCCTTCCTTTGAGGTGTTTTGTGATCGATTGGCTTAAAAGAAAGCCAAGTTGATCTAGATGGATGCTCTTCCTAAAATTCATGCCTTGATGGCTCAATCTTCCAAGGGAAAGGGTAAGAATAAGAAGAAGAAGTCTAAGAAAAATTCTCTTCCAGGTGGTGAGCATCCCTCCAAGCCTAAGGAGAAGAATGATCAAAAGACTACACCTCCTTCTTCTTCTAACTCAGGAGAATCATCTTCCAAGTCTAAGAAGAAGAAGGAAAATTGTTCCTTTTGTGGAAAGTCAAGGCACAATGATGCACCTTGATTTATGAGGCTCACAACATTGGAGGAAGCTATGAAGAAGCACAACATTGCCATGTTGAAGTCTTCTTCCTTAGGAAAAGGCCAAGCCCTTGCAGCAAGAGGTTTTTCCTCTACCCATGAAATTTGGATTCTTCATTCCAGTGCCTCACATCACATGACTCATGATACGGATCTTCTTGACTCTCTCTCCAATAGTGATACTACTCACATTGCAGTTGGAGCTTCTTCTCAAATTCTTGTTTTAGGGATAGGCTCAGTTCAAATGCAATATGGTTGCATTGATGATGTTCTTCTTGTTCCTAATATTTCACAAAATCTACTCTCCATTTATCAAATTTGTCAGCATGGTGATGGAATACTTGTTGAGTTCTTTCCCAGTGATGTGACTATTCAAGAGTTGGAGAATCATCAAAAGGTTGTTGCTACTAGAGTATTTGATCATAAAGCCCGCTTGAATAAGTTTGATGGATTTGAGAATTCATGAGGATCATCCTTTATTTCTCATGTAGATTTTTTGAGCAAGTTGTGGCACAAGCAACTTGGGCACCTAAATTAAAGATATCTCCAATAGATGAGAACAAAAAATTTGGTCATTAGCCTACCTTAGATCTCTTATTTTGATGGGGTTTTCCCAGGTTGTGTACTTAGAAAATATCATTGAGTCCTATTTCCAAAAGGTATGGCTACACATGCTTTGAGTTGGTGAATAGTGATCTTACATCATTTCCCACTCCTTTTTTGGGGTCTAAGTATGTGCTTACCTTCATTGATGACTTCTCTCACTGCACTTGGGTGTAATTTATGAAGTACAAGGATGAGGTTCACCATGACATTCCTTGCATTTGTGGAGAAGTAGTTAGGGCATTCCCTTCATAAGATTCACATAGATAATGGGAGGGATTATTTCAACCGATCATTTTAGGATTTCTACAATGCTCAAGGTATTCTTCATCAGCACACAGTGCCATACACTCCAAAAAAAAATGGTGTGGTTGAGCAACAGAATAGAACCTTATGAGAGATGGCCAGTTTCATGATCCAGTCTAGGTCCATGTCTCCAACATTTTCGGAAGAGGCATTCAATTGTGAAAACTACATTTAGAATCCTATGCCTCACAAGGTAGTGCAGAATATGACTCCTGAGGAGGCTTGGTCTCATGTCAAGCTTAAGGTATCCTACTTCAAAGTATTTAGTAGTGATGGATGGAAATTCATTCCAATAGGGAGGAAGAAAGTAATGGAGAAGAAGAGTTAGCAGTTCATCTTTGCTGGCTACTATGAGGATGTGAAGGGATATCAGTTATTTGATCTCATCACTAAAGAGGTACATTTTCATCTTGATGTTCATTTTGATGAGTCTTTTGTTTTGAAGGATTCTCCATCACATGCCTGTAACTCCCTTCTTCCCAGTTCTTCTTTAGAGGATTTTTTGTTTCCTATTATTGATGATGATGATTATGTTGTTGATGCTCCTGATGATGATGGTATTGATCTTGTTGTTGACATAACTCCATCTTTGGGCTCACACTGTTCTTAAGGAGGTTGGTTCTCATGTAGGAAATCCCACCACTTCTCACCACTCTCATTCTCAAACTTCAGGTATTAGTCTTTTGAGTCATGTAGTTTCTATTGATCCTTAGAAGTTTTTTAGATGTTCAGGTGTTCCAGAGTGGGATAGTGCTATAGCTAAGGAATATTCTTCTTTGATGAAGAATCATACTTGGGATCTTTCTCCTCTTCCTAAGGGAAGAAAGTTGGTTTGATGCAAGTGGGTGTATCGTACCAAGTTTGCAACTAATGGTTCTATTGACAAGTACAAGGATTGTCTTGTGGAAAAGGGGTTTTCTTAGGTTGAGGGCATCGACTATTCAGAGACATTTTCTCTTGTTTCCAAGATGGATTCCATTCGTCTTGTATTTTCTATTACTGCATCTCAGGGTTGGTTAGTGTATCAGATGGATGTGAAGAGTTCCTTCCTTCTGGTGATCTTCAAGGGGAGATCTATATGGAGCAACCACCTGTCTTTGTGCAGGAGCGTTCACTTGTTTCCAAGCTTTAGCATTCATTGTATGGTCTCAAACAAGCCCCTCAGGCTTGGTATGAGAAGATGGATGGTTTTTTGCTTGCTTTTGGATTCTCTAGATGTTACTCCGACCCTACAATTTACATTTAGAGGCATGGGGGATCTTCTCATTCTTGTTCTCTATGTGGATGACTTCATTCTCACTAGGAGTTATCATGCCATGATTGAGGATACTTAAAGAGCTTTGATAGAGTGGTTTGATATGACAGACCTTGGTGTTTTACATTTCTTCCTTGGTCTTTAGATTCATCATTCTTCTGTAGGTATTTATATTTCCCAACAAAAGTATGCTCTTGATCTACTTCAAATATTTTGGATGGTTGATTGCAAGCCAACCCCCACTCCTTTTTAGTCAGGTGTTGTGTTGTCTTCTAGATGCAGTACTCCATTAGGGGATGCTACCTTCTATCAGTAGTTATTTGGAAAAAAAATGTAATTGACACATAGTCATCTTAATATTTCCTTTGCAGTTGGTCATGTCTCCCATTTCTCTCAAGATCCCCATGAGAGTCATTGGAAGGAAGCTAAATGCATCTTGCAATAGATTCATGGCACTACACAGTTTGGTATTCATTACACATTAGGTGCTACTCATATTGTGGGCTTCACTAAATAAGATTGGGTTGGTGATGTTGATGGTCATTAGTCTACTTTTGGCTTTTTCTTTTGCCTTGGCTCTGGTCTAATTGCATGGTCTTGCAAGAAGCAAAATTCCATTGCATTATCATCGACTAAGGCTGAGTATCGAGGTGTTGTTTTGGCTAGTCAGGAGGCTCCATGGCTTTGACAATTGATGGTTGAGTTTGGCTTTCTTGTTGATAATCCCACTACTCTTTAGTGTAATAATCAAAGTTCCATACATATTTCTAGCAACCCAGTGGAGCATCAGTGCATGAAGCATATTGAGATCCACATGCATTTCATTAGAAAACTTATTTATGAGGGTGTTTTGAGTTTGGAGTATTTACCTACAGAACAACAAGTTGTAGACATCTTCACTAAACCTTTGGTATCTCCTCGCTATCTTTTGTTGAGATTGATGCTTGGGGTGAAGAAAGTTGTCCTTGGGGGGTCTTGATGAATCCTCCTTCCTTCTTTCTCTCTTTTCTATTTCTCTCTTTGGAGAGGGGTTTTTTTCCATGGGGTTTTTCTCCTTTTCTCTGGTTGTGAGAGATTTATGTTTTGTATTGTATTTGTTCATGGGTACATAACATGGCCTCATTGCCTAGACCCATTTTTTGCATCTTATTTTGCATTTTTAGATTCCCTAAGTTGCACTTAAGGGGGGGTTTTAGCATGAATATTTTCACTTTCTTAATTTTACTTAGGGTTAATAGTGCATTTGTTATTCAGGGTAGTTTTTTTCTATATTGGGAAGTTTCTCACCCGTCACCTTTTTTATGGCTTTTTAAGGCACCTTGTACATTTTTTTTTTCACATATCTCAATACATTTTCTTTTCACTCCTGGTGAAATAGCATCTTGTGTTGCTTCTCTTTCATGAAGGTTTTTTTTGGTGTGTAATTGCTCCTTGGTGCTCCAACAAAAAAATTTGAACCCATTTCTATGTTTGAAAATTATAGTTCATCACTAATTAAAAATATTTTAGAATTTAATAATCTAAAATATTTAGAGATATTTCAAACAATACTTTTAAGAGATGAAATTTTTTGATTATATGTTTTGGGACACTACTATATATTTTGGGAAATGTAATTTTTAGATTTCATACCTAATTTAAACTTAAATAATGATTTGTATACCATAGTTCACAAATTCAATTTTACTTTACTAAATCAAGTAAAATTCCTTTTAGACTAAGGTGCTTGAGCTTAATGAAGAATTAAATATTTATTTTTAACCAAAACTTAAATTTCTTATTTAGATTTACAAATAAATAAAATTCACTTGAAAATGAGAAAGTTTTATAAATTTTACTATTCTATATCTTCAAATTAAATTTAAAATTAAATACATAATAATAATTAAATATGAATAATATTCTAAATATGATTTTTATCAATAATAATATATATTTTAATACTATGTGTCCTTAAAAATTTTAGTATAATTTTAAAAATTAATTAATTTCAACTATTAGGATGATGATATATTCTTTAATTATGTCATTGGTTATCTATTCAACTATTTCTTGAACATTAAAATAAAATAAAATAAAATAATTCTCAAGTAAATAAAATATTTTTTTAATAAAAATTAAATTAAATAATGTAGATAAAATAAAGTAGTTCTTAATTAACCTTTTTTATGTATCCATGTATTAAATAAAATAATTCTAAAGTTAAATTAAATGACTATTAAGTAAATAAAATAAATTTTTCTAGGGAGAAAAATAAATTTATACTAAAATAAAGACAAATGCAAATATAGGAGCACCAATAAGATTTCCAAATGCCCATGGCGATCACAATTAAAGAAAAAGGATAAAAGTCCACTAGGGATTCTTATAGAACCAATTGACAAATAACAATAAGATGCACTACAAAGTAGATCACAAATTCTTATCCAAATCTCATCCAACTAGATTTGATTTCTTTGATCCTCATGAAGAATCTTCAAAAGTACATAAGATTTATCATGACCCAAATCTTCCAAGTCTTCCACCCACCAATGAAACCCACCTTTAAAGGCCTATCTAGCCAAGCAATATGAAACCCTATTATACTCTCTAGGAACATGGAAAAAGGAAACAACTTCAAAATTTGTGGTTGGATAGAGAATTTTCTTAGCCACTATAGAAAGTTTTTAGGAGGATTTTTTAAAATTACTGTAAATATTTGGTTTTCCCCATTGGGAGAGCCATGTTGGATTCTATATAAAAACATAGTGACAAGATATTTTTTCAATACTTCTTACCTTGATTTAGGATCCTAAATTTAATTAACAAGAATAATAAAGAGATAAGCTCAATGATAATGATATTTTGATGAGATGATCTTGCTAAAAATTATAAATTTCAAAATAAAGAAAATGTGTGATGCCAATAGATTCTAATAAAAAATAAATTTGATGAATATTGTGGATAAGAAACTGTGATATTATTTAACTTCAAAATAAATGTGAGTTTGCTGATTGAATATGATGTTACAATCATTTCAATGCTGACAAGTATGTGTTTGCAATTCACAATCCAACGTAGGAAGGGAAGGGTTTTAGGAATTAAGTGAAGAGTGTTATCAACAATAGTGTTTTTTAAATCATCAAAATTTAGATCAAAATTATGTGTTATAATTATGCACCAAAGATATCAACAAACATGAGGTTAAACTCATAGGTAAAAAATTGAAGTATTCACACTTCTTCTCTACATTAAATAAATAGTTTTAACACACTCTTTATTGATTTTGTATTTTTTTTTTATCATTTCATACCTAGTTTAGCTAGTGCTAAAAAAACTTACTTCTAATAAAATTAAAACTTACAATTTTTTTTGGATCTATATTAACATTTGATGAAATGATTTTTAAGCATGAATTCTTCATTAAACACAATTACTACAAATAAGACCACCTCAAGAAAGCTAAATATAGGCAAATAAGATCACAAGAAAGAAAGCTTCATGGACTACTAATTCATTCAATGCCTATCTAATTATATACATAAGAATATGACATATCGACCTATGTAAGTTTGATGAAGCCTGAAAATATCCATCTAACCCAACAAAAAATCCAAATTTAGATCACCACATTGAATGAAATTATTTGAATTCAGCATAAAAGAAAAAGATTTTAAAATTTAGGTCCAAATGTTACATGTATATATTGTCATAGAAAATATATATGTACAAAAATATCTTAAAGTTTTTGGTACATATAATTTGGATCCTCTCTATCTTTTATTATCTCTAAAATCTTTTCATGGTCTTCAATAGGGAACCTCCACATTTGTTTGGCACACCCTCCTTTTGGTAAAGTTTCAAGATTTAATCTTATTGCTGTAACTAAATGACTATAATGTAAAACCTTTTGACTTGGCATATAATCAATAAATATAATTCCATTTGTATCTATCCTTGTTTGTTGATAGTATGTGCCTTCAAAAAACACTGATCTAGTAGGATACTCCTGTCCATCACCATCTATCATTGATTCTGACAATTTGCATTTTGGTTACATTCATCTTAGTAGATAGCAATCTACACCTTTTGTATTGTCAGAATCTGCAAGAACAACAAAAATATCTCCTATACACACCATGTAGTAAACCATGCTCAACTTAGGTAGAATATAAATCAATTGTAAGTTGAAATTTAATTTAAAAAATTAAAATTCACCTATAACAACTAAATTTGATACACATTCGTAATCAGCTAAATACAGAGGATCATAGATATCTACAACTTCAAAAGGGTTCGATGTGGCCACTATTTTTTTTATTTCCCATTGTGAAACATATCCATATCTAATATTCTCACATTGTAGAGTATTTGTATTATTGTCAATGCAATCAACACAAAAACATGGTTTTCCTCACTTGAATTACTGGAGGCCTGCTATGTCCTACTATCATGATTTGATGCAAACTTCTAATACCACTAATTAT
The DNA here is from genome assembly GCA_007258455.2 of Sequoia sempervirens. Classification (NCBI taxonomy): domain Eukaryota; kingdom Viridiplantae; phylum Streptophyta; class Pinopsida; order Cupressales; family Cupressaceae; genus Sequoia; species Sequoia sempervirens. Next base: position 14,803 of record VDFB02092773.1, on the reverse strand, counting down.
TTGAAAATTAGTAAGAGTTGATCGATCAATATTTGTGAATTTCAAACATCCAATTAAAAAGTGTATAAAATTGAAAATTCAATTCATGTACACACATTGAAATTTAAAAAACAAATTCATTTATGTACCTTTAACTTCCCAAAATATCATGCATTGTATATTGAGTCATGAGAAGCAAAATGAATTTTGCACCATTCAACAATTTCATTTGCATTCCTTATGGAATTACCTACAAGTTCATGTTGGTGAAATGCCAAGTTAAGAGGTTTTGTAGTTGAAAGGAAAAATGATCTCAAAAACATTATTATTTTTTTCTAAAAATCCATATGGTGTTACCTACAAGTTTGTGTTGGTGCAGTCATTGCTCCAACTCCATCATGCTATCCTTTTCCATGTCCATTCTCATAGAAATTCCACAAAAATTTTATGTTGTGTCTAATATGTTGTTGCCTTAACCAATTAAAAGCTTTTGTAGACTTAAATTGTCTTGTGGCCAACCAATTTCACTCCGAAATAGTAAAATAAACTATATCCTGTACAACATATAAGTATGAACATGTTAAGTAAACAAATAAATATATAATTTAAAAAATAAAAATCAACACTTACTAGCACATCCATGAGACCATATCTAGTGTTGTGAAGAATCTATTTGACATCATCTGGTCTTCAAAAACATTGCCTGAAACAATACAGCTTCTATCATGACCTATATCATCATAATATAAATGTGAACCTATTTGATGATAATTCATTCATATTTGCTACTTGTACACCATCCACATGTTCTTCAACATGCCTATAAAAACTTGTACAAAATATTGCAATTTTCTTTGAATGATAATATTGACTTTGAATCTCAGATTGAGGGATTAAATGTATAGTTCTCAAAGAAATCAACAATAGAGAGAATACAACTCACTAAAAAAAAAAAATTGAGTTAGAAAATTTCTTAGCTTTCCATCTAGCACCATGACAATGTTGAATATGTGGATATATGATATTGCAAAATTTGTTCATAAACTCATTGTAAGACAATTCACTCTCTTTTAGAACAATTTTTCTAGTCTCAACTCCTTTAGACTTTGTTGAGTATTTCTCATATTCAAATCTCTTCCACATAACTTACATTGAATGATCAATATTGTCAACCTGTAAAAGATTCTTCAAATTTCCACAATCATTACATATATTTTTTATACACTGCACTTTCAATTCATCTCAATCTTCTGATTTTTCATATAGAAGAGACTTCACAAATTATGTTGTACTTCTAGGGATGACTATATTTGGATTGATTACTGTCATAATTTTTTATATGACTATAGGTGTAGATGAAATTCAACATGATTTCAACCACAAAAATTCTCATGTATCTTATTTATACGTACAAAACTTGGTCATAGTCTCTCAAACATCCTTTGAAAAATCTTCACATCTGAAAATTCTTGCTTGACTGCTTCAAAAAGTTCACTTTGTGTTGTATCTATAAAATGTTTCAGATGTGAAATTTTTGTACCATCTTCACCTTTTATTTGTATAGTGTCCCTTCTATTGGAAGAAACATGAGAGTGGTTGGTCCAATATTCAATCACCTGTTCCTTTACATCTTTTGGGATTTTATCTTTTCGGGGAACCCTACAAATATTTACCCAATTATTCTCATTATTTCCATCCAATCTATTTCTCTTTCTAATATATCTTTGAACATTTCTCCTAGAAACATTGAGTAATTTGAAAATTGCTTGAACTTGTCTTCTATGTGATAATTTCTTACTAGAAATTGCAGTCATCAATGCTTTACATGCAACACTTAAATCAACAGCTCGACTTTTGTTTTCAATAGAATTGAATGCTTCTTATAGGTTTTCAACTATTATTTTCTTTAATGATCCTAATGAATTTTTCTTATTATCAACCCCTAACTCCAAAATAGGGGTCATTTCTTTCCTCCTAAATAACTTTGCAAATAACTGTGCTCTTCCAACTATAGACTTTTCTTCAAAAAATTCATCCCATATTCTTTTAGAGTGTAATTTTACTATGCTTTCAGATAACATATCTTCACATGAAATATTATTGAAAAGGGATTCTTCATCCATCTCCATAAGATTTTCTATACCAAGGAAAATATTTCTATCACCACCTTTATTTTGTCTTGGTACATGTACTCCTTGGTCATAAACAATTTCCATGGGTTGTTCTTGAGAAGATGTTCCTTCATCCACATTTCTAGTATCTCTTCTTCGATCATACAACCTTGTTCTTGTCTTTTTATTCCCCATCAAAAATTGCTCAAGTTTGAATTCACCTACATACAAAAATAATGTGTATTCAAACATTTTGATGTTTGTATTGGATAAAGAGTCCCCTAATATCATGGAGGTATGACTATTTTTTACTGTGAAAACAAGATGTGAACCCATCATTTTGTATGTGGAAACTGTTGTTTGGAATCTTCTCCTCTATGAGAAAGCCCGATTTGATAAAAGTGGGTGATCCTAGTTGATAGGATATTTTGGCCTTATCATTCATCATGCTCGTCTCTTCTTGATCATTCGGGATATTGATTTGATCCATGGTAGCTTTTGTATCTTCTTCTTTAACTTGATCTATAATAGCTTCTTTATATTCTTCTTTGATGTAATTCATGTCATTTGTTTGATTATTTGCATCCAAAGGAGGCAAGTGTCTCATTTTGGGAAATGGTTAGCAAGTCCTTGGTCTAATCAAAATTATTAGGGGGTAAGGGTTGGTTATAGGTGATTTTTTGTTGAGGATTTGGATTGTTAGGGAGTGGGGGAAGTAGTGTGTTATTAGGGGATTGGGATGTGTTTTTTGGGGCGATATAATTGGCATGAATATATGAGGTGGGGTGAGATTGTGTGGTTATAGTTGGGTTGGTGGGGGCATAAGTGACACTAGAATTGGGAGGATTAGTGACCCTTAGGTGTGATCAAAGTAGGGGTAGGTTATTTAGGGGTTGTGTTATTTTTGTGTAAAGAGGGACATTGGTATTTATGATGAGAGGTGTTGTGGTACTTGTAGAAAGTGGTGGGTTGGCATTCAAGGATGAGATTGTGTTTATGGAAGAGGTTGTGTTTGTTAATGGGGGGAAATTAGGTTGATTTATGTTAGTGGAAGAGGGGATATTGGTATTAAGTTGAGGTCCCATGAGATGATCAAAGAAATTATTGGATGATGAGGGATTGTTTGAAGGATCACTATTCCTTTCTTGTAGGATTTTAGCAGTGGAAGGTATTTTAGCCCCTTGTGCTAGGAGGCTAAGGATGAGGTGATATTTTTCAAGGAGGATAATTATATCCATCATTTGTTGATTATAAGGGTCATTGGAAAATTCCCTTAGTCTAGGAGACTCTTCAGGAGCATCTACCATTTCCTCATGAGGGGTGGGTGGTTGAGATGAAGTGGTATTGAAAAAGGCTTCTCCTTGGGAATCCATTAATTTATTTTCTTGTGATCTACTGATTGGAATGCAAGGAGAGAATTCTTTAAAATATTAAAGATGCGGACCTTGGACTAGATTGTGGATTAGGATGACCTTAGGCTTGATTTTTTGATGACGTGATTAAGGATGTTTTGTTGGGATTGATTGGATGATTGGTTCAATTGATGATAAACAACCAAGTGTTATGATCAAAAGGTGTAATATACATCCTTAGGATGGATGATTTAATATTTTATTACTTAGGATAGGCAAGCTCCTAAGAAGGGGTAGATGAAGGATGATTTAAAAAAAATAGAAAAAAGGTAGCCACTCCTTAAGCTAAATTATAAAAGATGCAACTTAATATAGGAAAGTTCTTAAGCTACCCTAAGATTAGGAAGGGTGATGAGGGATCTAAATTGTTTCCTAGTGACAAATTTGGTTTGCAAAGTGGTGACATGATAAATACTAATTTTTGGGATAGATCTTAAGGTTGATTTTGGAAGATAATGATGAAGAAAATAATGATGTGGGGGAGAGGGAATGATATCAATCCCAAGGTGTGAAGATAATAGGTGATTATAAGGTGATAATAAGGGAAATTTTGGATGGTGGGGGAAGGTGAGGAATAGGTTTTTTAGGTGTGAAGATGGGGTAATTGGTGATCAGGAGACAAGAGAGTTACAAATTATGTTAAACTAAACTAGGGATCCCTAGGGGGTCGAAGTTAGAGATTCATATTTTGTGTTAGGATAGAGGCACAGTTTCAAGAAAACATAGACACAACAAATTTTAACCTAGGCACAAAATCTCAGGCACGAAAATTTTTGACAGAGGCACAACAAGTTTTGTCTCAAGTGTAGCTTTAGTCTTTTTGGCAAGAGATTTCAGCAAATGATAAAACACATTGGCTTATTTTGGAAGTTTTTTATGTTTTCAAAGGGTATAGCCAAATCCTCAACCCTTTCGCTAATTCCTCTTCACAGGTTTTACAAAAAAGGACACTTCAAGGACTTGACTACTAGCCCTAAGCTCAATTAGTTTTATAGATTAATGTGGGCTCACTACCCAAGCAAGCTTGGATTAATACTCCTTGATACTGGGGTGATTCTTTGGGGTACCCTTTCTTGTGAAGGTGGATAGCTAGAGATCTAGTGGCATAGGGTCGTCAATGGACACCATAGGCTCACCTTCTCTCTCTCCTTGGGAACTATTGAATTTCACCACAAGGATTTCTAGCTCAACCTAAGGGATTACGTGGTGAGTAACTTCAAGGTACAATCTACATCCCTTGCACCACACTAACCTACGTTCAATGGCTTTCTAGGTTTATAATGTTTTTCTAGGGAGTCCTCCATATATGCAAGGTACGTGAGCCCTAGGCCGTGAACACTATTTTTTCACAAGCGTGGATTGGGACCTTCAATGAGGTATTGAGAGCTTGGACCAACCCTTCATTTCTAGCCTAGAATCGCCCTAGGAAATCAAAGCTCTGCCAATTACGACACAACTAGATTAGGGTACAACTTTAGTTCTCCCCTCTTTATATACCCCGTTGGTACGTGTGGTTGGGATCATCCCTTAAGGTGATGAAATACCTAGGCAAGTCCCCTAAAATGAAAGGCACACTAGGTGTTTTTGATCCCCAAGATCACATGAAGCATGAGGGGAGAGCATACACACAAGCTAGTGACCTTATGTTTACCTAAAACATTGATCTAAACAGAATGAAGAGGCGTAAATATTTATGATCCCCAAGATCACACTAGGTATGAGGGGAGAGCATACATCTATTACACCCTTCCAGGCACAAAAAATGAGTTCATTTACCCTCTACTCTAACTTTAGTGCCTAAATTAGTGGAAAAATAAAAATTCTTTTCCAAACATCTTGCAAAACCATAGATTAATAGTTTTTCAATGTTAGTTTTCGACAGTAGACAACTACACAACTTGTTAGTCCAATCATTAGCTCAAAATATTTAGATTAAAATATAATGAACATATAAGCATGAAAACATAAAATAAACTAGCAATTAACATATAAGCATGAAAACAAAAAATAAACTAGCAATGAACATGTAAGCATGAAAACACAAAATAAACTAGCAATGAACATATAAGCATGAAAACACAAAAATAAATTAAAGAAAATTACCAAATCTTTGGCTTTGGATGCTTGATTTCCCTCAAATTTAAGTATTCAACTAGATAGCCTATGACAAATGATTAGAAAAGTATCGTTCAGTATTATATGCCTAATGATTTAAGAGTGAAAGTAAATAACAAAAGTTGATTTAAAAAAAAAAAAATTGGAAATAATTAATTCATTAGAAAGTGGAGGAAAAATGGAAAAAACCTAAAAAATAAAATAATAAAAGCTGACTTAAATAATTATTTCAATAAAAATTTGGATCAAAAATGGAAAAATAAAAAAAGAAAATTCAAAAAATTAGAATTTCGACCGGCTATGTTTCAATAGAAATTGGATGAAAAATGAAAAAAAAAACAAAAACAAATTCAAAAAATCAGAATTTCGATCGATTATGATCCGACTAAACAGTAGTTGGTCAAATATGTTTAGGCTGGAACATATTCATCCAAATAGGGTTCGGTCGAATATGTCTAGATGACATGCGACTTGGTAGCAAAGTCACCATTTTTTCAAATTTCCAGAAATTTCCAACTTCTGGTGAATATTTCTCAAAATTATTTGAAAAAAAAAACCTTTTGTAGAGCTCATAGTGTTGAATCCAAATATATATATATATAGTGATTAATTTTAGTATATAAATATTTTAAAATATTGCAAGTAGGTTGTTCAAAGTCAAAAAGAGGCTCTGTTGAAATTAAATAAAACATAGTAAATCATCATCAAATAAATTAGAAAATATATGATGCCCTAGAGGAGAGAATCCTCTTCAAAAGGATTTTTTTTTTTTGAAAATGAAAAAAAAAATAATAGTTGACGTCAACTGAAAACTATCAAATTCGGGTTAGTTTTATTTTAAAATGTTATTACGATAAAAATATACATCAAAATTTCATTTTTTTCCATGCCCTAGATATTGAAGTCAGCTATTTGAGAAAAACAAATCAAGAGAAAATGATTTTTTTTTATATTTGTTTCTTGACATCAACTAAACATCACTTTTTCTTCAAATTTTTAGCATTACAAAATCTGCTTTTAAATTGATAAAAAAATATTTTAAAAAAAACCTTAAAAATTGAAAAATTATAGGAATAAAATTCAACAAAAGTTCTACATTTTATTAGTTTACATCATTTTGAAATTCAAAACATAAATACCACTTTTATGTGGTTGAAGTTGAGAACTTTTTTTCATGTTGATCGATTCCTTTATAAAGTGTGACATAGGTTTGTACTTTTACCCTATATTTTCACTTAAAACACATAATTAAACTAGAATTTTGGCTCTTCCCCTGTTGAGCTTAGTCTAAGACTAAGAAAAAATTATGTACAAATAGTCAATAGTTTTATTTTTTCCTAGTCAAAAACATCTACCTTAATAGAGTGTTAGATGTTTACATAGTATAAATTAAAATCTTATATACTTCCTTTTATTCATGTATTACCAGATTATTACAAAACTTCCATGAAGCAAAATCCATTCCACAAGCTACTTACATATATAATCACTATCAAAATCAAGCATAGAAGATTAAAAATAAGACAAGTTAGAGTCGTGTTCTACATTTTGGTGTCGAACCATATCCAAATAAAAAACCTTAAACAATTCATATAATTCAAGCTTAAGGGCACCTTGAGTAATGTATTCCAAAATTGTAGGCACCCAACCTTGAACAATGCTCCCATAACATGCTTATTGGAAAAATTTATTGCAAAATTTCATCTAATAGCCTTGTAAATTATGAGGGATGTTCTAGCACTCAAATAATAAAATAAACCTTTCAACAACATGCAATTTTCATTCCAAAAACAAAGTGAATCATGTAATGAATATGATATAAGCTTATAAATTTAAATATCATAGATTTTATTAGAGATTAGAGTTGTGAAGGCACCTTTATTGTGCCCACTATCTATATAATTCAGTTAAAAATACTCATAAGTACTCATGGAAGTGTTCAATTCTTTGAATCTGTCTAAAAATAGGATTTTATCAAAGATTCACAATAGTTTTGCTTCTTTGAACTTGAGTTGTATAAATTAAATGAAAAATACACTACACATCTTACTCAAAAACTAAAGATATACCTTCCATATCTACATAAAGATAGTCCTAGTTATCCAAGTAGTACCTTGATGGTCTCCACCATATTTATACAACTTTCTTCTATGAAAGTATATTCAAGAAGCTTGATACACAGTCTTGTAAGTATGAAATTTCCACAGTCTATGATAGATTTGTTTGATAGTTTAACAATTTGACTTTTTTCCATCATAGTCAAATCCAAAAACTATCAAGCTAATACACAATCTTGTTGAGGGTGCAAGAATCATCAATTGATTTGACTAAGTATGTATTCCAACATCATCTCCATCCACCCAAACACTTTAAAATACAATATCTATAAAAATATGAAATAGTAGTCTCCCTTGAAGCCATGTTCTATAAATTAGTCTAGGTATATAGTGTAAATATTTATCTTTGTGAGTTAATTAAATTATCTATTCAATTTTTAGTTTTGACAAAAAAAATTATGAAAATTAGAATTTTATTCATTGTATATAAATAAAACCAGCCCCTAAAGACCTATAACCAGGAAATGTGACCATATAAAACCTTTCAAGACTTCCTACCGACTATTTGAGCCTTCATGATACCAAAAATATTAGCAATAAGTTGAATAAAGTGAATGAATTTGACTACTTTATAGTCATTATTAGTTGAGTAGAAGCCATCACATGTTGGTTCAATTTGATTCTTATGTGTTTTTGGAATTCAATTCTAGACCTAAATGACTATGTATAGGCTCTTGAATCACTTGATTGTGATATAATTATCTAGGTCCACTTGACTAGTATTACGAACCATGTTATGTATGAACCCCACAAGAGTGAACCTTTAGGATATTTGAGTAGTGACTGTGATACAAAAATACTAGTGTAGGCCAAATTATGCTTGATCCATAAAGAATCGAAGCATAACGGAGCTACCAATACTCGAATCTCAACAAGATCAATCAAATATATTTGAAATTAAACATTTCATCAAAACCTAAAATATTAAATTATGAAAGCTTTCAAAACATCTATTATAATCCATCTAAGACTTATCTTTTTGTGGAATTGGTGTCGTGTTGATGTGGAACGATGACCCTTTCCCAATATCGTGATTAGTGAGCTCGTTTCAGTCAATTCCATGGAAGAGAATCAATGAAACCATGGTGTTTGATGTGTGAAAACCTAGTTTATGCTAAAATGAACATGATGCAAGCTAAGTTACCATGATTTTATGCTAAAAATGATCTAATTATGCTATTGTTAAGCTAATCTAAACTAAAATGATGCTAAAAGATGAAAACCCTAATTTATTTACAAACTAAGATGGATGCATGGAAGCCATCAATGGATGCTCTAAGCTATTATGCAATGAAAATGAACTAAAACAAGCTAAAAAGTGAGTAAAAGATGAGTGTGCATGTGAGTAAATTCAACAACATATGTTTGCAATAAAAGATGGATCCATTTGTCTCCAAATAGTGATCTATTTGTAGGAGAGAAAATGGGGAATGGGTGGTTGAGATCAAAAAGCTTAATCAACGGTTCAAGATGAAGGGGATGAGAGACATGGATCGTGGATTCTCATCAATGGATGAGAATGCATGATGAAAGTTAATCAAGGGCTCACACTTTCCTCAAACAAACACACTTTTGACCTACTCACACATGTCAAAGGTAACTTGCATAAGAGGTTGAAGGTTTAGCTTGTTCAAGAAGCCAAGTGAGTTGATTGGAGGAGAAAGAATGTTCCTTTGGGTGAGGAAAAAGGTAATTTACAAATTAAAACAAATTTTTAATTGTGCAAAAAGGATAAAGAATATTCCATGGGAATATTTCCTTTGATTAGAAGAAGATTAGTTTAATTGCTAATTAAACAAGGTTTAATTTATGCAATTAAGGGATTAGAAGAATTAAGAGATATTTATTAAACTAGATGATTTAATAAATAGGGGGAGGGGTGAAATGATATTTAATTAAATAAGATGGCTTAGGAGATTAAATTAAATATTTTGATTTATTTAATTTAATAAGATGAATTGTTTGTGCGAAAAGAGATGAATTAACCCAATTTAATTAATTAGGCCAAATATATAAAAATGATGAAATTAATTAATTAGCTAGGATAATTAAATCAATTAAGTGAAAAGAAGATGGATTAAAGAAGAAATGATGTTAGTAAATCTAATTTAAGTGTATGACATCGATTAGGACATTTTTTAGTGTCTACATTTTGCCCCTCTTTGAAGCGAGGTACCTACTGCTTCGGTTCAAAGAATAACTCTTTTCAAATTAAAACTACTGCCCAAATCAAAAAATATATTTTTTAAATTTTTTTAGATGCCTTAGTAGAAGGATAAAGCTGACTCCCTACTCCCTCAAGAAATTGGGCAGAAATTTCAAATTTTGGTTTGATTTCTCGATAAAGGTTCAAAAGCTACCCCAAGGGTTCAAAAAGGTTCCGGGATGCAAGAATAATGCCAAAAATGATGCAAAATTAGGTTCAAATTGGAAAAATTGGTGAAAATGATAATAAACCCCATTAATAAGGTTAAATTAGGGAAAAAAACCCTAATTTTGTAGCTTAAATAGGCCAAGAGGAGTCATTTTCAATTCATTTGTGCATTCACACTTAAGAAATTCTTTCGATTTGAGCTCTGACCCTTCAATGATATGGCACGCCATGAGCTTCCCTGACACATCTCTGATCAAGTTCATGAGTTCTAGTGGCGTCCTGGTGTAGGACCAATGGTATGTGATTCAAAACTTGATTTGAAATTTGAAATTTTGATGCATTTATTAGGTGTTAGAATTTGAAATCTGGTGCTTCACTATATAGAGATGCCCAAACTTAAATCATTGATGCCCAAATGATTTATAGCAATGCATATGTATATAGTGACGTTGTTTTTGATTTAAAATTACGATTTCAAATTATAAATAGTGACACGAACTTATCTAGTGACACACTTGCCGATTTAAAAGTCAGGGTTAGGTCATGCTAGAAGATAAATCACAATGCCAGTTGTCTGGTGACACACTTTCCAATTTGAATTTGTAAATGCATTGGGCGTTTCTATTTGAATTTTGAATATAGCGACATTATTGTGTTTTTTGAGCTAGAAATTCCAAAGAACGTCAAATTTTGATGATTTCTTGATGTTGTGCGCTTCGTGGGTGTAGGAGGTCCTCACACCATTGATGTCAAGAGAGCACAGACTGATAGTTCTTGAAAGATTAGGCAATCTTTCAAAGTTGCACTAGGAGCACCTAGGAGAGATTGGATTGTGGTATATTACATACGCACTTGTGATTAGGACTCATTTGGCGATGATGATAGCTCTGTGTGAGAGATGGCATAGTGAGACCTCATCCTTCCACATTCCAACGGGGGAGGCAACAGTTACTCTAGAGGACGTGTGGCAGATATTGTGTTTGCCTATCCACGACAACCACATGATTTATGACCCTGATGTTGGACTTGATGAATGCCTCAAGGTGATGGAGATGGACCAGATTGTATTAGTCACTTTGCAAATTGATTTAGAGACATACAGAGGTTAGGTGCCAACCTTCAGATTGATTGTTGCGGCCATCATTTCATGTTTGGTGGTTCTGGACAGATAGGGTAGATTTTTCAGTTCAGGATGGGGTTTGGCACTACAGCAGATGTTGTATAGGACTCTTTTTGCATGGGGGCCCATGATGTTGGCCTCCTTATACCGTGATTTGCATGATTTTTTTTTACTACGATGGGAGAGCCCTTGGTGTAGGTGTTACTCTCCTTTATATCTAGGCATGGGAGCACATTTTCATTCTTCAGCCCATTGTATAGATGGTAGATGTGGATCCAGATGATCATGTCGTATGGAGATATTGAGGTACCATCACACTTAGGGACACTGGATAGATTGGGCTTTCGTACTAGAGATTAGTGATTGATGATATGACTGTATTCTACTAGTGCCCATGGCTTCAAATGTTGCCATGGTTTGATGATATTCAATAGCTTTACTTCGCTAGAAAAACCCATTACATGTAGGGTCGGGAGCACACCATGATTGATTGGTATCTCCCTGACAAGGTAGCTAGATAGTTTGGTGATGTATAGGATAGGCCTGATGATGCCTACAGGGCTATTTTTGATAGATCGGCTAGGGAGGTTCCCATATGGGGACCAACGATTCTGGCTCTAGTGGCTGTTGACAGTTTTTGACAGTTGGTTGCCCAACCTTGGGCTTATGATTAGGCACTACTGAATTTGACTCCATTTTCTAACGAACGTTCATCGGTCGTTCGACAAACCTTTGTCGAAAAATTGATGAATTGACAAAAAAAAAATCGTTGCTATTTTTCGTCAAAATTTTGAAGATGAATTAAATGTCAAAACAACGACGTAGATTCGTCGATCGTCAGCATCATAAAATGACTAAGATGTTCATCGGAATATTGACAAAAATTTTGTGTATCCACCGACGAATTACAACCAAAATGCAATTGCAATGGCTCTTCCGAAGTGTCAAAACAACACTAGAATTTGTCACCATTCAACAAAATGGGCAAGGAGTTATGACAAAGTCTTTGTCACAGCTACGCAAATTCATCAGGCCATTTATGTGATTCGTCGGTGTCCTTCATCGAAATTGTGACAAAATGGGCAAGGAGTTACAACAAAGCCTTCGTCATAGCTAAGCAACTTCGTCGGACCTTTTCTATGATTTTTCGGTGGCTTTTGTCAAAATTGTGATGAAATGGGAAAGGAGTTACGATGAAGCCTTCATCGTAGCTATAGCAACTTCGTTGAACCTTTTCGGTGATTCGTCGGTGGGTTTCATCAAAATTGTGACAAAACAATGCATTTTTTTTAAATATTCGTTGAAATGTACCATCGCAGAGACTCTTGGCGATGACCACCAAAGCCAACCCATCGGTGAGAGATCAATCATCAACACAGGATAGAAAACTCGCTTCGATAGTCCATGTCTTGTCGATGACTTCCGTCAGCAAGACAGATCCAATGTCACACCGATCTGACTTCTTTAGGAGTTTTGAACACTGCTAGTTATCAACAAGACATTTTAAAGGTCTCACCGATTAAACAAGTGTCTAAGAGCAAGTAAACAAATGGAACCTATTAATTTTCTTATTTTTGGGTTCTTTAAATCATATAATAGATACCATCTTCTTGTGTATAATGTACTTATATTCATATTTGAATTTGAGACCAATTGTCATTGCACATTCCATTTTACTTATATAGAGTATTCTATAAGAAATATATTGATAATGCCAAATGATTTATGGTGTTGTACAACTCTACCTATCATCACAGTTCTGTTGTTCCCCCCAAGAGAATTCCGCAAAGACAAGTTTACAATATCAAGTCAAATAATATGAAAAAGACTTACTTCCATACAAATTAAATGATTATTCTCACAATGGAAATTGTCTAATTACAACAAAAATTCCATGAAAGGTTATCCATGCTTCATAAGAGATGGTTGATCATACATACAGACTGCAAGATGCATAGAAAAAGCATTACACTTGAAAAAAACCAAGGGCTAACAAGGGAAGGAGTTAACAAATGTCTGGATTGAAGAGAAAATGTGTAGGGAAAATGTTGAGCAATGTCAAGAGAACAGAGCTTGTAGAAAATATTCTTGACCTAATCAAGCTCTTGAACAACTTAAACAAAATTAAAATACTAACACATACATGAGACATGTAATGAACTTCCAATATCTACTATCTTTTTCATTAATGCAGAGGTAGGTAAAGGAGAAATAATTATAATTGTAACACTATTCATAGTCCAATAAATTATGTTCATAATTTGTGTTCAATGGACCTCAGTTTTATCATTATATTGCCCATCTAATACCATATTTTAATCTAGGGTTCAACTATCTGAGATCTAAAGAAGCACCTTCAATTAACCATTTAAAGTAATATAAAATAAGGTAAGACTTTTACTTGAGAAAGATTGGGTACACTTGTAGGATTAAAGTTCTTCGCAATCATTAGGATTTATTGGCACACATACACAACCTCCAACATATGAAGTAATGGATGACTACAAGTTAATGAAATGGTCCTTAATATGTGACTAGTTTGCAAATTGAATTAGAAAATAAGGTTACAAACAAATCTACATGAAAAATTATGAGGACAATCAATTTTAATTATCAAAATAGATGAAAAGTGCAAAGGAAAGAGTCGACCTACATCTCTAGGGCCTAAAAAAAACACATGCAAGAAACATTAAAAAAAAACAAACCATTTTTGGATGAATACAAAATGGTGCCTTCAGCAAGTGATTCATATGCTTTCACACCTGACACAGGACATTAAGAAGATTTTAGTCTTCCTCTGTGAAATTAACTACTTACAGAATAAACCCAGAAACCAATATTATATACCTCCATGTCTAGCCTAGGGTAGGTATAAGAGAAAAAAATTCCTCAATGCAATGCCGAAAAATATCAATGTGTGTAGGTTTGTATTACTCAAAATATCATTTCACTACCTAAGGAAAAATACCAAAGTCATGATGTTTTAAATTTCAATCTTCACATAGGCTCCCTTATTGCTACACATGCATATACAAGAATTATTCAAGCTCTAAACTATTCAAATATTAAGGATTTAATTAGCTATAAGATGGAAATTTGTTGTTTAGACATAATCCATCATCTTTTACATATCTTTATTCACTCCTAGCACTTCAAATAAATTTGTGTAAATGAGACAGAAATGTGAATCTTTTATGACAAAGAAAATTCTTAAAAGGAGGGGGGAGAGAGAAAAGGGTAGGGGCAAGAGAATGCTTGAATGTATAGCAAAGTATAACATTTGATCATTATAACAATGAAATGAATCTTAAGTTTGAAGCATTAATATCATTTACAACATTTATGATCAAGAATGAATGTAAGTAGAGAAACTTTTGCATACATGCAGATGGTACAAAATTTCATGGTTAAGTCAAAGCCTCCCATCAACAACAAGATCCAAATATTCGTGTATCTATCTCAATCGAGCCTCTAAACCCTTTAGAGTTGTCAATTTTTCCACTAATCTGTTATGCACAAAATTCAAATTTTAGAGTTATGTCACCACAAAAAATAGAAGAAATAGAGCTTTGAAA